>JBCEWC010010054.1:0-18067 GCA_038996855.1 Solanum aculeatissimum | reverse complement strand
CATATTAAACCATTAAAGGGACATGCACATTGATCCTTCAAGAAATTCCATGCATTTCATAAAATTCAAACTCAAATAATCATTAAATCACCTACTTTCTATAGCCCACAACTCAATGCAATGAAATACATCAAGAATTAATGAACCCATAATTAAAGAAAACTTAAATTCATAAATTAAAGAGGAGGATTCTTGGGTCTTCACAGATGAAAGGTAATCCATGAATCAAACCCACATACCTTGAGTTTAATTAAGAGAATTGAATAGAATTGGAAGAAAGATGAATTTCCCCAAATTACTTCAAGCCTTTATCATTGGAGGTCAAGAGAATTGAGAGAAATTTGGAGAGGATTGAGAATTGTTAGAATGGATGAAAGGAGTTTAGGGTTTGATTTAGGGGAGTTAGGAGACCTTAGAAAGCCTAAAAAGGGCATAGGATCTAATTATATTACAAATTAACCATTAATGAAATGGACTAGATCACTGAAAATAGTGTGCCACGGAAGGTACCCAGTGCCCGTCCAGAGTCTCACGGACCATAAGCCTGTTCGTGAGACCTCCTTTCGTCTCAACTTCAGTTTGAACTCTCGGGGGACTTTTTGGATCACTTCACGAGGGGCCTCACGGACCGTGTAGCTGAACACGGACCGTGTACTGGTTCGTGGAGCATCACTTGGTCTGGAGTCCAACCCCGAACCTTGGCAAACTTTCTGGAACAACTCATGGGACCCTTCACAGGCTGTGAAGGGTCACCTGGACCGTTAGGTGGTCCGTGGGTCCATACTTGGTTCATGGCTTGGCCCCCAACCCCTAGAAGCACTATGGACCAACCCACAAGTACCCCCACAGACCGTGGAACACCAAATAGTCTTTGGTACCACCCTTAGACCCCATTCCAGAACCTTTTCCCAGCGTACTTCCAATTATGGGCAGCCTCACTACAGGGGTCATAACTTTCACATACGAATTTTGAATTGAGTGAAACTAGTTGCATTGAAAAGACAAACCAAAGGGATTTCATTTTATATATAGTATCCCACACAGTTCATCCCTTACCAAAATATATAGCCTCGCAAAGTCAGTGTTGCCTAAACAACCTTTTAACCTTCCACCAAAATGATTCCCTTGAATCCAGCCACTTAAATACAACCCATGGCTACCAAAATTAAACCATGACTAGTTTAATAGTAACCTTGAACAACCATTATGAAGTTCAAAAATTTTTGGGTCATTACAGTTAGGAAGAATTCAAAATGGCCTTCCTTGATCATTGTTTTCCTCTTGAGCTTAGGGAAGCCAAAATGATCGAGTTCATAAATATTCGATAAGGTGGTATGACCATGAGGGACTACTCTCTCAATTTCACTAAGCTTTCCGACTATGCCCCTATGCTTGTAGCAGATCCCAGTGCAAGAATACAAACGTTTATTTCAGATGTTTTGGGTTTGGTGGTAAAGGAGTGTCTAACCGCTTTGCTCATCTAAAACATGGAAATCTGTATACTCATGACATATGCCGAGCAAATTGAAGAAGAAAAGATTATGGTAAGAAGGGTTAATGAAGTTAAGAGGGCCCGGTTCGATGTTGGGTTCTCCAACTCCAGGGGTGGTGGTAGTTTTGGCCAGTTCCATCATGGACAAGGTTCTAATGTGAGGGTTGCTAATCCAAGAGTGCCTCCTTCTAAGGCACAAGTTGGGGTTGGTCTCCAAATTTCTCTTTATGGTCAATGTCGAAAGCACCATGAGGGTGAATGTAGAAAAGTTTTGGATGTTTATTTTAGATGTGGGGGTAAGGATCACAAGATCGCTAATTGCCCAAGGAATGCAAAGAGGGATCAAGTGACTCCCGGTGGTAAAGGGACACTAAAAGCTCAAGTTGGTGGTGCTCCCAGGAACTTCTCTTCATGCCCGGCAAGAGGTGGAGAAAGCTCCGGACGTCGTAATTTGTATGTTAAAATTCTTTAATTTTGATGCTTATGCTTTACTTGATTCGAGTGAAAATTTATCTTTTTTGGCTCCTCTGTTGAATATTAAATTTGATTTGAGTCTTGAAACTCTGAGGGAACCTTATTCAGTGTATACTTCCGTGGGTGAGTCTATTGTTGCTCGAAAAGTGTATTGAGGTTGTCCTGTCTCTGTGTGGCATAAAATGTTCCCCAGTGACCTTGTAGAACTTGAGATGTATGATTTTGATGTTATCCTTAGGATGCATTGGTTGGATGCTTCATATGCCTCGGTTGATTGTAGGACTAGGCAAGTTAAATATCAAGTTCCTAATGAACCTGTGTTGGAGAGAAAGGGTAGTGATTTCGTGGTTAAAGGTAGTTTTATTTCCTACCTCAAAGCTCGGAAGATGATTTGTAAGGGGTGCATTTATCACATTGTGCGGGTTGGAGATGTGAAGGGTGAGTCACCTGAGTTTGAATCGGTTCCGGGGGTTAATGAGCTTCCCAACTTGTTTCCCAAGGACTTGCCTGGTATTCCTCCTGATAGAGAAGTAGATTTTGGTATAGATCTCCTTCTGGATACTCAATCTATTTTTATCCCTCCTTATCGTATGGCCTCGGTAGAGTTGAAGGAATTGAAAGATCAGTTAAAAACTTTGTTAGAAAAGGGTTATATTAGGTCGAGTATCTCACCTTAGGGTGCTCCCATATTGTTTGTGAGAGAGAAGGATGGGTAACTCCAAATGTGTATTGATTATCAACAATTGAATAAGGTGACCATTAAGAATAGGTACCCGTTGCCTAGAATTGATAATTTTTTTAACCAACTTCAAGGAGCTACTCATTTCTCAAAAATAGATCTTCGTTCAGGTTATCACCAATTGAAGGTGATGGAGTGTGATATTCCAAAAATGGCTTTCCGGACTCGTTATGGACATTTTGAATTTGTGGTGATGTCGTACGGGTTGACCAATGCTCCAGCGGTGTTTATAGACCTTATGAATCGGGTGTTCAAATCGTTCCTTGATAATTTTGGGGTGGTCTTTATTGATGACATCTTGATTTATTTCCAAAATGAGCGGGAGCATAAGGATCACTTGAGGTGGGTGCTTCAAACGTTGAGGTAGAAGCAATTGTATTCCAAGTTTAGCAAATGTGAGTTTTGGTTGGGAGAAGTTGCTTTCCTTAGTCATGTGGTGTTCGGCGATGGCATCAAGGTTGACCCTAAGAAAATCAAAGCGGTGAGGGATTGGCCTAGACCATTGACTCCTTCGGATATTCAAAGTTTCCTTAGTTTAGCCGATTATTATAGAAGGTTTGTTGAAGGGTTTTCATCTATAGAATCTCCATTGAATAAGTTGACTCAAATGAAGGCCAAATTTGTATGGTCAAATAAGTGTAAGAAAAGTTTCCAAACCTTGAAGGATCGACTTACATCGACTCCGATTTTGACTTTGCCAAATGGGTTAGATGGGTTTGTGGTATATTGTGAAGCGTCGCGTATTGGTTTGGGTTGTGTGCTTATGCAACATGGTAAGGTGATAGATCATGCGTCGCATCAATTGAAGGTACATGAGCAAAATTATCTGACACATGACCTTGAGTTGGCGGAGGTGGTGTTTGCTTTGAAAAGTTGGCGACACTATTTGTATGGGTTTCATGTGGATATATTCACCAATCACAAGAGTTTGTAATATGTGTTTACCCAAAGAGACCTTAATTTGAGGCAAAGAAGATGGTTGGAACTTCTCAAGGATTATGAAAGGAGTGTTTTTATCATCTCGGCAAGGCTAATGTTATAGTGGATGCCCTTGGTAGGATCTCCATGGGAAGTGTATCACATGTTGGTGAAGGGAAAAAGGGGATAGTGAAAGATATGCACCATTTGGATAGGTTGGGTGTAAGGTTGGCCAAGACCGACAATTGTGGAATTCTTGTTCAAGGAGGATTTGAGTCGTCGATAGTGGTTGATTTTAAGGTGAAACAACACTTAGATCCCTCCTTAGTCAAATTGAAGAAGTTGGTTTCCGAAGGAAAGATTGAGGTTTTCTCCCAAAGGGGAGATGGTGTGTTATGGTACCAAGGTCGATTGTGTGTTTTGGATGTTGATGGCCTAAAGGAGGTTATCATGAAAGAGACTCATAACTCTCAATATTCCATTCATCTAGGATCTACCAAAATGCACCGAGATTTGAGAGAGTTATATTGGTGGCACGGAATGAAGAAGGACATAGCCAATTTCATGTCGGAATGTCCTAATTGCCAACAAGTGAAAGTGAAACATCAAAGGCCCGGTGGCTTGACCCAAGATATCAAAATTCCTACTTGGAAGTGGGAAGATGTGAACATTGATTTTATGGTTGGGTTACCCCGTACTCGGAGACACTTCAATTCTATATGGGTTGTGGTTGATAGGATGACTAAGTCAGCTCACTTCTTACCGGTTAAGACTACCTATAGTGCCAAGGAGTATGCCAAGGTGTATATTGGGAGTTGGTGAGATTTCATGATATACCGAGGTCTATTATATCGAATCATGGTACTCAATTTACTTCTCATTTTTGGAAGTCTTTTAAAAAGGGACTTGGTACTAAGGTCAAGTTGAGTACAGCATTTCACCCTCAAATTGATGGGCAAGACGAAAGGACGATTCAAACCTTGGAGGATATGTTGAGGGCTTGTGTGTTAGAATTCAAAGACATTGGGATGATCATCTACCTCTCATTGAGTTTGCCTACAACAATAGTTTCCATACTTGTATTGGTATGGCTCTATTTGAAGCCTTTATGGTAGGAGACGTAGACCTCCGGTTAGTTGGTTTGAAATAGGTGAGGCAGAGGCCTTGTTAAGCCCGGATTTGGTTATTGAGGACATTGAAATAGTGAAGATCATTAGGGAGAGATTGAAGATGGCTCAAAGTCGCTAAAAGTATTATTCGGATGTTAGGAAGAGGGATCTCAAATTTCATATTAGTGATTGGGTGTATGTGAAAGTGTCTCCCATGAAAGGCATCATACGTTTTGGCAAAATGGGAAAGTTGAGCCCCAGGTACATCAGACCTTATAGGATTGTGCAGCGGGTTGGCAATGTGGCCTATAGATTGGACTTGCCTTTGGATATGCGCTCCATTCATTCAGTATTTCATGTGTCTATGCTGAGAAACTTGGTTAGTGACCCTAAGGAAATTACACCTTTGAAGGGTGTGATGATTGAGTAGAATTTGACCTATGAATAGGTACGGTTGAAATCTCGGATTGTCAAGTGAAGTGGCTTCGCAACAAGGAGGTAGCTTTGATCAAGGTGCTTTGGAAAAACCAATACATGGAGAGTGCAATGTGGGAAGCGGAATTGGACATGATGGAGAGATATCCCTATTTCTTCCAATCTACTCAAGCCTAAGGTACTAGGTTCTATTCTTTTTATGGTAATAATTCTTTATTTCTTTAGTTTCATGACATTGTATGCATACATAAGCACGAAAATAATTTAAATGATATTTTAAAATGAGCTTTGAATGACTTTTGAAATGACGCATGATCCATTATGAGTTGTGGTTAAAAATGTCTCTTGTTTGATTGATGTCCATAAGCCATGGTTTTAGTCCATTTGAGGATAAATGTTCCCAAGGGGGAGATGATATAATGACTTGAAATTTTTTGAACTTCGTAATGGTTGGTCAAGGTTAGTGTTGAACTCGTCATGGTTGAATTTTGGTAGTCATAGGTTGTATTTAAGTTGCCGGATTCAAAGGAATTATTTTGATGGAAGGTCGTAAGGCCAGTTAGGCAGCATGGAATTTGAAAAGCCATATCTCTAGGTATGAGATAAATTATGTGTACTATTATACATCAAATCTAAGATCTTTGATTTATCTTAGCAACTCAACTGGTTTCACTCGATTCGGAGTTCGGATGTGGAAGTTATGGTCTTTGCAGTGAGACTGCCCATATTTGGAAGTATGTTGGAAAAACAAATTCACAATGGACTCGAAGTGAGGGACCATGGACCGTTTGATGGTTCACAGTCCATGGTGTGTCCCGTGGGTTGTTCAAGTGAGCTTCCTTGTAGTTTGGACCAACCCTCGGACCAATTGGAACCCCACAGACCACTTCAAGGTCCGTATGAGCCTTCACGGTCCGTGAAGGGCTTCCGTGAAGTGTTCCAGTGAGCTTGTAAAGGCTCGGGGCTGGACTCCAGACCAAGTGATGCTCCATGGACTAGTACACGGTCCGTGTACAGCTACACGGTCCGTGAGACCCCCTGAGAGTTGATCCAAAACGTTCCCCGAGATTTTAAGCCGAAGCTGAGACCAAGTTTGGTCTCACGGACAGGTTCACGGTCTGTGAACCTTTACACGACCCCTGGGCAGCCTTCTGCGAGGCCCTGTTTTATGATCCTATCCGTTTCATTAATGGTAAATTCATAAATTTATTTAATCCCATGCCCCTTTTAGCTTTTCTAAAGTCTCCTAAAGCCCCCAAATCAAACCCTAAGCCCCTTTAATTCATCCTAACACTCGTCAAACCACACCAAAATTCTCTCAATCCTTTTAACCTCCACTGATGAAAGCTTGAAAAAATTTGGGGAAAATCATCCTTCTTGCAAAATCATCCAATTCTCATGGTTAATCTCAAGGTATGTGGGATTGATTCATGGATTCCCTTTCATCCATGAATACCCAAGAACCCTTTTCTTTAAATTATGAATTTAAGCTTTCTTTAATACTGGGTTCTTTAAATTTTGATATATTCAAATGAATTGAGTTGTGGGTTGTAGAAATTTGGTGATTTAAAGTTGATTTAAGTTTGAATTCTATGCAATTTCATTTGAATTGATGAACGTCAAATTATGCATGTCCCCTTACTCTTGAGCCATGCATGAGTAGTGTTTAAATGATGATTTAAATGTTGATTTCACTTGAATCCTTTATGGAACACTCTTTATTTAATTATAAAGTGTGAATTCTAGTGCACATGTTATTCTCTTTGTCACTCATGGCATTTTCATACATGATCAAGGATTTATAAAGCTTTGTATATGGGCTAAGTCCCAAACATGTTTATGAATACGATTTTGAACAAGTTTGGGTTATGACAAGAATGTGATCACATAATGTCTGTGATATGGCTATTTGAGGAACCATGGGTGTTTACACCAATATGATATGACTAGTAGAGCTACTCTTACGCATGAAGTTTGACATGAAAGTGTATTTGGCTTTTTAGCCCAAGGAAGCATGATTATGAAATGTATTTGGCCTTTGGCAAGTATGCATGAAAGTAATGAAAGTGAATTTTGCTTTTAAGACCAATTATTCATGGTTTGATGTTCAAGTGTCAAGTTTCTATTTTAAAACATGTATATGTATACGTATTCTTATGGGATATGGACTTAGAACCGAGGGATTGGAGTCGGGGTGGGTTATCTTTACAGGGTCCATACTCCTTTTCGTCAAACTATTTGCCAACATAGGTTGCTACCAAAATGGGTGTTTTTCCCATAAGGTATGCCATGATATGATATGATATGTTATGGAAATCCTTCTGAAATGATTGTGTTGTAAGGAAGGTGGCCATCACAACGAAATGACTAGGTCATAAGGTATGGTGTAGGTCACCTCTGGCAAGTAACCTTCTCCGATCCAATGGAAGGTCGCATTCGGTGAATTCATGTTATAGTTCACATGGATTTGAGATATCGGTTATGGTTACCTCCCCTCTATATTATAAGCATTATGGTATTTCATGCATCATGGTTATCATGGCATATTGATATACTATTCTTCCTTATATTCTCTTTCTATGCATGTGCCCTTGTCATCTAGGTTGTCTATAGGTTCATGTGCATATGCATTTGTATGCCCGTATACTTAGTACATTATTGTGCTAACCCATACTCTTTGTCTACATGTTCTTACCATGCAGGGACCGGTGACGACCTCTATCTTCTGTTGAACGACGAGTGATAATCCTTGAAGCTACTAGCTTTTGGTGAGACTTTTTGTTCAAGGGAAATAGCTACTTTCTATCTTCCTTGTATTATTTTATTTTCCTTACTTTATAACTTGAGGGTGAGCCCGGATTATGTCGAGGTCCCGTTCTATCTTATGTAGAGGTTATGTTGGATATGTTAAACTCTTGCACGTTGTATTATGTTTCGTTGATATATTATGGCTATTGAGATTTGATTATGGGAATGATGTTCCAATTATGCTTACGATCATGTATTGGACTTGTAAATATTGGGAATGTGCTTATGTGGAAAGTCCCCTAACCTAGTATGCCCCCATAGCTTAAGTCCTACTTACCCGCCCCTTAGAGATACTTATTATGTGCTATGTGATCCATGCTCATCCTACTCCCAGCAACATCCTCATAGCTTGAGTCCAAAGCCCCGTTCTCCCTAGAAATATGTGTTATGTGTTTACTTTTCTGTGCTTCTGAACCAATAATATGAGTAATGATGCTATGATGGCTTGATCGAGGACTTTCGGGTTCTCCTTTGCCATGTCACATGTAGGCCCCACTTCCGAATCGTGACATGATAATAGTATATATTATTATATTTAATTTAATCCATTAAGTTGTCTGCTTGATTTTTCTTCTATAATCTTCCCTTTTTAATTTATTTGAGCTCTAATATTTTCATTTTTGCCTCAATTTAATCCTACAAATAACATACACTATTTAGCACAATTCATAAAATTTATGCTCAAAATGGATAAATAAAAGTATTAAATATGAGGTAAATAATGACTAAAAATATATATTTTTGGCCTAACATCATTCTAATGGTGGCACAGTTATGGGAATAAAGTATCTTCCAAAGACCTCTCGATGCTTAGCCATATCCCATGGAATGCTTTAAATCATGCATATATATATAACTTTCAAAACAGTTCATACTTCACTAAGATCATGCATTCAAAATTCGTAAATAGTCATCATAGCTTTCATGAAAATATCATATCATAAGAATAGTCCATTTACTTTGCTTTCATCATAGTGTGGGTAGACATTCCCCACCTTAACATCATCATAAACATTTATGTTTTTCATCACTCTATTTGTTATAGCATAATCGTTGTCATTGTCATAATATCATCATTGTCATAAAATATGCTTATACATACTTGAAATCATAATCATGAAACTCCATAACTTTATCATAGGAGACTAAGGCTAAGTGTGGGTTCATGAGAAATTAAGCCATTGGATAGAATTCATAAAGTAAAATATGTGTAAAAATCAATTTGGATCATGGGTAAAAGAACCTGCATCAAATACTTAAACCCTAATGATGCATACATTGAAATCATATACTTTTGCTTGAAAATCATATACATCATAAAATTAATCATAATTCATGCATAAGTAGTCTTAATCATCATGTAGAAAATAATCCATGCTTTAGGAATCATACCTTAAAAACCCATAAGAAATCACCATAAAACATTGTTAAAAAGATAGTTTTGGATTTGGCTTCATGGATGAAACTAATCCATGAATAAAGTCCTACATACCTCAAGTGAAATCCTTAAAGTTGAGGTGAGAAATCTGAAAAATACTTAGTCAACTTTCAAGCTTATGCTTCAATGGAACCCTTGACTTAGAGAGAGAAATATTGAAAAGCCTTGACATAAATTAGAGAATTAAAGTCTTTGAATGAATTAGCACTAGTTCTTATAGGAACTCGATCGGTTAGGATAGTTAGGGGATCCAAAAAGATGTAGTTTATACTTAGAATGATTGGAAAAGTCATAAATACCCTTTATTAAAATTTATTGAAGTCATCCACGAGACCCCTCTTATGTTCCATGGACTGACTTACGGCTTGTAAAATGTCTCGTAGACGACAATGCCACAAAAGTAAAGCTACTAGAATTGTTGCTACCAATCAACAAATACACAGATGTCTCATAGGAATACATACAGGTCGTAAGACCATCCATAATATGCTTTCTTATTTAGACTAATTTTTGGTTCCTTCAGGCCTCTTTCAACGATACCCACCTACGGGCCCAAGATTATTCTATGGTTTGTTTGTTACATCGTAAGTCAAGTTTCTGAATTTCTTAAATTTTCCACTTTTCCTTAGCAGTTACCACGTAGTCACCTATGACCCATCAATTATTTTATGAGTCGTAGATTGGCTCGTAAAGTCAAACTTTCAAGGATCTTTCTACCTTGACTTTTTCCCAAGTTTATAAACATGAGGGGTGTTACAACATCTCTCCCTTGGGATCATTCATCCTCGAATGAGGTAGGATTATTCTTAAATGGAGTAGAAACATGGTCATTATCATAGCGTATATGCGAAAATTCAACTTAATCATCATTTTCATAAAATCATCTAAGTTATGCATCAAATATCATTTAAAAATAATTTTGTGATCATGCTGCATGCAACTTACCAAGAGTTACGCATTTTGTGAGAATTTTGAAGGAATAGATCACATTAATTACCTTAAGCTTAAGTAGAGGAAAAGAGATAAGGGTATCATTTCATCATATCTGCCTCATCCTCCCAAGTAGCACTTTCACTTTGTTGGTTTCTTCATAACACCCTGACGAACACAACCTTTTTGTTCCTCAATTTCTTCACTTGTTGATCCAAGATATCAATCAGTATTTCTTCATAAGTCTAATTTTATGTAATAGTCACATCCTTCAATGGGACAATAGAATTAAGATCACCCATGAACTTTTGTCGCATAGAAACATGGAACACCGGATGAACCATAGTTAATTCCATAAACAAGTTCAATTCATAAGTTACCTTCCCAAGTTCTTCACTATCTCATAAGACCCCACATATCTAGGACTCAATTTGTGTTTCTTGCAAAAATAAATCACTCCTTTCATCGGGGAAACTTTCAAATATACCCAATCACCTTCATTGAATTCTAGTTCTCTCCTTCTTACATTGGCATATGACTTTTGACGACTTTGGGAAACCTTCAATTTTTCTCTTATTACTTTCACCTTCTCCATAGCATCAAATACCAAATCTGAGTCAATTAAAAATATCTCTCCCATTTCATACCATCCCACCAGTGACCTGCACCACCTACCATGTAACACCTCAAACAGAGTCATACTAATATTTTAATTGAAACTATTATTATAGGAAAACTCAATAAGAGATAGGTAATCATCAATACTTCTTTTGAAATCAAGTACACAAGCTCTCAACATATCTTGGAACGTTTGTATGGTTTTTTTGACATGTCGATTCATTTGATGGTGAAATGTGGCACTTAGCTTCACCTTCGTACCAAGACTCTTTTGAAATAATTTCCAAAAATGAGAAATGAATTGAGTACCTCTATCTGATATAATGGACAACGACACCCCATGCTACTTTACCAACTCATGGATATAGACCTTAGCATAGTCTTCAGCACCATAAGAAGTCTTCATCGGTAAAAAGTGGGTTATTTTCATCATTCTATCCACAATCACCTATATTGAGTCAGATTTCTTTCTAGTCTTTGGCAAACCCGTAATGAAATCCATATTCACTTCTTCCCATTTCTAAGTGGGTAGTTTAATATCTTTGGTTAAACCACCGGGCCTTTGATGTTCTACCTTCACTTGTTGATAATTGGTGCATTCAACCACATAACTTGCTATGTCCTTCCTCATAACATTCCACAAATACACTTCTGGTGGATCCTGGATGAATAGAGTACTTAGATATATGAGCTTTGTCAAGTATCTTCTCCCTTAGTCCATCCACATCGGGTACACATATTGTCCTTGATAATGCAATACTTCATCTCATCCTTGTGAAAAGAAGTCTACCTTATTATCAACCACTAACTTTTTCAAGTCAACTAATGAAGGATCCATATCTTTCTTTGTCATAACTTCCTCACTCAAAGATGATTTTGCCCCATTTGGCATCAACTTTTAACCATTTCATAAATTATTCACTCTCACCACCAAATAAGCCAAATGGTTAAATTCTTCAACCAACTCTTTATTACCACTCTCACTGTGTGCCATACTATCCATAAACACTCTACTCAATGTGTCGTCCACAACATTAGCTTTACTGGGGTGATACATCACACTCATGTCATAGACATTCAAAATCTCCAACCATCTCTATTCCCTTAGATTTAGATCTCTTTGGCTAAACACATATTGTAAGCTCTTATAGTCGGTGGCATGCACTCTTTAGAAGTAATGTCGAAAATATTTAATGAAAACACAACTGCAGTAACTCAAGATCGTGTATCGGATAGTACTTTTCGTGCACCCTTAATTGTCTTGAAGCATAAGAAATTACATTCACATATTGCATCCATACACAACCCAAGCCTATGTATGAGGCATCATAATACACCACAAAACCTTCTGAACCTTCGGACAATGTCAAAATAGGAGCCAAAGTAAGATGACCCTTCAACAATTGGAAGTTTCTTTTACATTCCTCGAACCATTGAAATTTTACCATCGTTTGGGTCAACCTAGTCAATGGAGAAGCAATGGAGGAAAATCCCTTAACGAATCTTCTATAGTAACCCGCCAAATCTAGAAAACATCTAATGTCGGATGGAGACAACGATTTGGGAAAATTCTTCACTACCTTTGTGTTCTTTGGATCAACTCTAACACCATTACCCAAAATACTGCGACCAAGAAAAGCCACTTCTGTTAGCCAAAATTCATATTTTCTAAACTTGGAAAAAAATTGCTTATCTCTCAAAGTTTGAGACACAATCCTCAAGTGGTCTTCATGATCTTTCACATCCCTTGAATAAACCAATATATCATCTATGAACACTACCACAAACATATTCAAAAATGGTTTGAAGATCTTGTTCATCAAATCCATAAAAGAAGTAGGAGCATTTGTTAGTTCAAAAGACATTAAAAAAAATTCATAATAACCATATCGGATTCTAAATGTTATATTTTCAATATCATCATTCTTCACCCTCAATTGGTGATATCCAGACCGAAGATCAATTTTAGAGAAATAACTTACACCTTGAAGTTGATTAAAGAGATCATCAATCCTTGAAAGTTGATACTTATTTTTGATGGTTACCTTATTTGATTTCCTATAATCCATAAACATTCCAAGTGAATCATCCTTCTTCCTTACAAACAATACAGGAGTACCCCATGGTGACATACTAGGCCTTATGAACCCTTTATCAAACAAATCCTTTAATTGTTCCGGTTGGGTGTCGGGCAAAATATCAATACAAAAATAAATTTCCTTTATGGGAGAAAGACCAAGTAAGTCATCGGGAAAGACATCAGAAAACTCATTTACTATGGGTACCTAATCAAGAGGGAGAACATGAGACTCAACATCTATGACTCGGACAACATGATATAGACAACCTTTAGAGATCATCTTTATAACTTTCATATAAGAGACAAACCTCCTCTGAACATAGAATTGGTTCCTTCCATTTAAGAATAAGCTCATTAAAAACTTGGAATGTGACCATACAGGTCTTACAATCAATAGAAGCATAGGATGCATGCAACCAATCCATATAAAGAATAACATCAAAATCAGTCACATCTAGCTCAACCAGATCACATGGGAAGACTTTATGAAAGACCGACATGGGTAATTTTATATAGACTTCCTTGGCTAGGATTGACTCATCAATATAAGTATGAAAAAAGTAAGGCTCTAGCAACACTTTCGAAAGCACATCAAATTTCATGGAAACATAAGGAGTAACAAAAGATATATTGGCACCGGGGTTAATCAAGGCATACATATAATGATCAAAGACTTTTAACATACTGGCTACCACATTTGGACCCTCATCAACTTCTTGTCTAACATGCAAAGCATAGAATCGATTACTTTGGGGGCCACTACCCTAAAATTGGGCACCTTGTTGCACCTGTCCTTTTTGAGCCACGTGACTTTATGGACAACCTCCCTTACACTTGTTCTATTAGGACAATCAGTATTCTTATGTCCTACCTTCCCACATCTGAAATATTCATTAGTATCCTATAAGAACTCATCAACATGGTTCCTCTCACATTTAGGGCACCTAGGAGGAAAGACACCACCTCTCACATCTCCCTACCTTGGGATCGACCCCTTTATCTTTATCAAATATTTGAGTAGCATCCTTTGAAGGCCCTCGGCCTTGTTGCAACCGGCCACCGCTAGATTTACCATAGGATAACCTTCCATCATGGTGAGCCCTCCTAGACTCCCTTGACCACATATTTTGCAATTTCTCACTCTCCACTTGTTTGGAATATGTCATAATCTTAGAGATATCCATTTCATTAGCAAGCATGGCAGCCTTACATTCTATTTTCACCAAGTCGGGCACACCAAAAATAAATTTGTTCATATGAGCCCTTAAATCAATTACTAAGAATGGAGCAAACTTGGATAATTTTGTGAACTTACGGGTATATTTCCTCACACTCATACCTCCTTGATTCAAACTCATAAACTCCATTACCTTAGTTTCCCATAGTTCAATTGGAAAGAAATAATCCAAGAAAGTGGCTTTAAATACCTCCCAATTATTAGTGACTCCTTCATCAACCCTTTTGGACTGCCATTGAGTGTACCATACTTGAGCAACAACCTTAAGTTGGTATGCTACCAAGCCATCCATCTCCTCAGAAGGCACTATCATAATCTCCACTATCTTGTAGATCTCATCAACAAACTCTTGTGGATCCTCATACACTTTTGAATCATAGAACTCTAGGGATTCATTTTGGCAAAGTCTTTTATCCTTGAAGCCAGAGTGTGACTCTTAGGAGAAGAAACTACATGGGCCAACATCGTGATTACGGTTCTATGTTCATCAATAGAAACCAAGTCCACCTCAGGGACTTGAAGAACTTGAGCAGCTGAAGAAGCTTGGTTTGCATCAGTATTATTTCCCCTCGGTAATGGAGCACGTTGTGGAGCCATATTTGAAAACACCAAGGGAAAATCATAAGAATACATAAGATTTGAAGGCACGACATAGAGTACAAAAGAAGTGAATTTTGTTTTCCTAAGACGTCTCATAGCCTCCAATTTATGGATGTGGCACGCATCAAGCCAATGAACTATACGTGACTTGTTAGACTCCCTAGGATACTTTCAAACCTTGTACTCTAATACCAGTTTTTTCATGACTCGGACCTAAGGCCTAGCCATGACACGGAGAATGTGACACTCTAATGCAACCCATCCAAGCCTCGTGTTCATATCATAAGCATTCATAAGCTAAAGCAAGAATAATAAGAGAATCGGAAAATAGAAGCATATAGAATAAACTGTCATAGTTACTATAGTCAATATATATCCATTCATAGTCCAAAACATGCCTATGCATGATAGATATTTGTGGGGAGTAGCAGATAGCTCACTACCTCACCCTTAAGATGTACATCAAGAAATAAAATATAAAGTCTCAACATAAAAAGGAAACATCCTAAGGCTCCTTCCTGAAGCAAAGGAACTCACCAACAGTCTTCAAACTAAATATCTGGAAAGTAGCCATGAAATGGCATGACCTTCTCATCGTTTGTCCCTACATGATTGGGTCATGTAGATAAAGAAGCAAGTGTTAGTATATAAAATGCACAAAATATGTAGGTATGCCATGAGATAAAGGAAACTATAATAATATTAATATGCATAATCATCACAAATAGAATAAGGGTACAATATGCAGGAGCTTACAAGTTTAAAATCATATGAAGAAACATAAAAAATAATCCATTTATCATCATTACATATATATGTGGTAATAGGACCATAACCAACATTCATAAGACCATGCGGACTATTACATGGAATTCCGATGTTCACTCTTATCTATTTAAGAGGAGTCTACTTTGACAAGGTAAACTTTGTTCTCACCATATAGGCTCTATCCTAGAACAGTGAGAACCATCATTTAACCCCATCCTTAAGGCTCTATCCTAGCATGGTGAGTGTCCATTAAAATTTATATGAATCCATTAGCACACCTTTAAGGCATAAAAACATAAACATTATTCCTATGGTAATACATAGTTATGGGACTATGGTATCTACCAAAGCCCTCTCACTGGATACTTTAAATCAAGAATATATATATATATATAACTTTCAACATAGTTCATATATCATTAAGATCATGCTTTCTAAATTCGTAAATAGTCATCAGAGTTTTCATGAAAACATAATATCATAAGAATAGTCTATTTCCTTTACTTTGATCATAGTATGCGTAGACATTCTCCACCTTAACTTTATTATAAACATTTATGGTTTTCATAACCCTCTTAGTTATAGCATCATCATTGTCATTATCATAACATCATCATTATCATAAAACATGGTTTGACATACTTAAAATCATGATCATGAAACTTCATAACTTTATCATAAGAGACTAGGGCTAAGTGTTGGCTCATGGGCAATTAAGTTAAAATCATGCCAATGGATAAAATTCATAGAGTAATACATGTATAAAAATCAATTTGGATCATTGGTAAAGGAACCTGCATTAAATCCTTAAGCTCTAATGATGTATACTTTGAAATCATATACTTTTTCTTGAAAATCATATACATGAGAAAATTCATCATAATTCATACATAAGTAATGTTAATCGTCATGTAGAAATCATAATCCATGCATTAGGAATCATTTCTTAAAAGCCCATAAGAAATCACCATAAAACTTTGAGAAAAAGAAGGTTTTGGATTTGGCTTAATGAATGAAACTAATCAATGAATGAAGCCCTACATAACTCAAGTGAAATCCTTAAAATTATGGTAAGAAATCTAGAAAATCCTTAGTCAACCTTCA
This sequence comes from Solanum aculeatissimum, assembly GCA_038996855.1. Classification (NCBI taxonomy): domain Eukaryota; kingdom Viridiplantae; phylum Streptophyta; class Magnoliopsida; order Solanales; family Solanaceae; genus Solanum; species Solanum aculeatissimum. The sequence goes on along the minus strand of JBCEWC010010054.1, from coordinate 1,317 downwards.
AGATTTAGTTTCAATGGAACCCTTGACTTAGAGCGAGAAATATTGAAATCTCTTGACAGAAATTTGAGAATTACTGTATTTGAATGAATTAGGAATAGTTAGGGTAGTTAGGGGGATAAAAAATGACATAATTTAGGGTTTAGATTGATTGAAAAAGTCTAAAACACCCTTCATTAAAAGCTACCAAAGTCGTTCATGAGACTCCTCTTGCGGACCATCTAATGACTTAAGGCTTGTAAAACGTCTCGTAGACTAGGGAGCCACAAAATTTAAGCTACTAAAATGGTTGCTTTCAATCCAAGAAAACATAGATAGCTCGTAGGAACACATACGGGTTGTAAGACCCTCCGTAACATGTTTTCTTACTTAGATAAATATCTAGTTCCTTCAGACCTCTTTCCACAATATGCACCTACGGGTCATAGAAGGTTATGTGGTTCGTCTATTACCTCATAAGTCGAGTTTCAAAATTCCTTCAATTTTCACTTTTCCTTAGCAGTTACCACGAGATCACCTATGACCCCTAGATTATTTTACGTGTCGTAGATGGGCTCATAAAGTCAAACTTTGAGGGATCTTTCTGTATTCACTTTTCCAAAGCTTATAAACATGAGGTGTGTTACAAATTCATTTTGTGCACTTGTAGTAAGTGAAAAATAACAAAACAACCTTTTAAGACTGTTGAAAGGATATCCACACTTTTAGAATTGATCCACACTGATATTTGTGAGATGGATTATTTATCACGTCATGGAAAGAGATATTTTATCACTTTCATTGATGATTACTCAAGGTATACATATGTTTTTCCATTGAAAACAAAAGATGAGGCATTTGAGGCTTTTAAAACATATAAAGCAGAAGTTGAAAATAAATTGAGTTTGAAGATAAAATCAATTAGATCTAATAGAGGTGGAGAGTATTTAAAATCAAATTTTATTGATCTTTGTGAAAAGGAAGGGATTGAGAAACAATTGACCATGTCTTATACACCACAACAAAATGGTGTTGCAGAAAGAAAAAATAGAACTTTCACAGAAATGGTTAACTCTATGATTTATGGATCTGGTATGACTGAAAATCTATGGGTTGAAGCCTTATTGTCAGCGTGCCATATTTTGAATCGAATTCCTTCCAAGAAACATAATGTTTCTCCTTATGAACTTTGGAAGAATCAAAACTAAACATAATTTACTTTAAAATATGGGGTTTCTTAGCTCATGTTACATTACCAGATCAGCATACTACTAAGATTGGCTATAGAGGAATAGATTGTGTGTTTATTGGTTATTCACAAACCAGTAAGGCTTATAGATT
>JBCEWC010010053.1:0-18069 GCA_038996855.1 Solanum aculeatissimum | reverse complement strand
ATAATAATGTGGGAAGCGAGAAGTCAGATTTTGGGAAATAGTAGGAGCATTAATTATAATTTTAATTTTCAGCACTACAGCTATCGGTTTGCTATCGGGTTATCGGGTCCCCGTTATTAAAATTCTTAAACCCGAACCGATACCGATAATCCATTATTATTTTTAAATAAACCGTTAACCGATCCAATAAGCTAATAACCCGATCAAATAGTCCAATAAACCGAAAAATTGGTTCGGATTAACGGTTTGACTCGAATTTTGCACAGCCCTATATAGAAATGTGTTATTATTTTTAAAATAAACTAAAATAAAATTGTGTCATATAAATTGAGAGTAAGGGACTCCCCTTGATGATGGTTCAATTCATTAGCTTGAAGTTTCAGCTCTCTGTTTGAGTGTAATTATTAATCTTTCTTTGTACCTACAAGGTAGAGGTAAAATTTGCGTACATCCGATCCTTCCTCTGCTTGTGGACTTACGCAGGGCATGTTGTCTTATGAGACTAAGTAAGAACTCAGCTTAAATAATTGAATAAGCTTACACAAGACCAACCAAACTTCAGGAAGGTGTCTCAAACACCATATCAATGATTTATGTAGTGGATACACAAGGTTTTCAGTACTTCAACCCTTTCCTATAAGAAATTCAATATATAGAAGTTGAAAACAAAGCAGCATGATATATAGCAAATCACTTAGAAAATTTCTCACAAGACTCACCCAAAGCACAATTGGCTAAAAAATTACAGTTAGTTCTCCTCAAGACTGAGGTAAGCTCTCTGCATTGGGCAGCACGTCATTATGCCGCGCCTCACCCAAGACATTACTGGCGCTAGTTGAATATGCACTTCCTGGAACATTAACTAGAAGTTCATCCTCATCTTTATTCTCTTCAACGTCAGAATGCCGTGAACCCTGAAATAAATAGCAAAATAGAAAAGAGAACTTAATCTCATAGTCACGGCATACGATGCCAACAACCCAGGACTGTGTGCCACAAATAAAATTGTCACAGCAATAGGCCAAAGTGATACAAATTATAATTAACTTGCAAATTCATCCTACCCACAGAGATAAATATCTGTACTATCTCCTAATTATAGTATCCGGAGATCTTTTGTGAACAATCCAGCTCATCACATGAGTACTCTTATAGACAAATGGAGCAAACTCAACAAAGCTACATGTTAATTAACCCGCAAAATCTAGAAAAGCACACCTCTGGTTCATCCACTTTCTGCTTGGGTTTATTGATAGTTTTGAGGTTGCTCATGACAGCTTTGAGTTTCTTCTTTGCCACAAGTCTAGTCAAACGCCGCTCTATATGTTGTGTAGCAGTGACATCAGCATGACAAGCAACACATAATGTCCTCATGTTCTCTAGCCTACATTCACCTGCAAGAATTTCAAAAGACAAGAAGATGGGAGTCCTGTGCATTTTCAAGCGAAAAAGTAGATACATGATGCATAAAAGGGTCAGAAAAATGAAGGGACTAAGTAGAAAAAGGAAGCTGGGGGGTAGGAAAATTGCTCGCACAAAAATAGAAATGAGAAAAGAGGTAGAGAGAACCACATATTATCCGAATAAATCTATCAAAAAATTTGCAAGGAGGAAGAGTTCTTCTCGTGATTTACCTCCCCCTTTATATACAGGTATAATGTGATCCGCATGCCATGCGTTGCCATCAATAGGGTCCTGAACAAGCTTTTGAAATCTGCAAATGCAAACAATCAATTGGTATTCCATGAACAATACATAGACCACTGTGGAAAGCAAACTAAAGCTGATGGTTCTTTTGTGTTATTTGCTTACACCCATTCCAAAATTTGTAGTTTTGTCCAACACTAATGTGATGTTTGTTTGTTTGTTTTGTGTGTTTTGGGGGAGAAAGGAAACTCCCCAAAAGCTCTCTTAGTTTATAACATATAGGATTGAAGTTAATTATGTGTGTAGCAGGGTGGGGGGGTGTAAGCATAACTTCTGCAAAGCTCCATCAATCTGTAGTAGTATAGTGAAGCATAGGCCCATCAATGTATGTAGTTCCTAAATCAGTGGACAAGAATTCTATTATGTTCGTGAAGACTAATTGTAATTCCACTGTTACCTCCATACATTTTAGATAATACCAATTAGAACACAACATATCTAAGAAGAACAAAAGGGAATATAGCCAACATTTCTAGGATAGGGGTGCTCTTTCAATATACCTAGGATACATCCTTCCCTCTAACAAAAACTGACATACACGTTCTTAATAGCTGAACATCTTCATCATAATTTTACAACAAAAACTCAATACACAAAATAACATCAGAAATGGAAAAAAATGAAACAAAATGGTTGAATAAGGACATAAATAGACAAGGAAGAAAATGAAACTAGAACTAGGAAGAAAACAAAAAATTAACTAAAAGAAGGGTACATGAAAACAGAAATGTTCCTTGTTGCACACGAGCTACACATTGAGCTTAAACATATAACTGATATACAGGCATGTTAATATCTCTTCCTTGAGATGCTCAGTACATATTTAATTATGGCTTAAACAATTGCCCCGACACATGCATTAATTTCACATATATGTATACATGGAGAAGAAAAACTATGAGGAAAAACTGAATAGAATGTTCTTCTAATTTGCGGACTTACAATTTCTTACGCTTTACCAAATTTGGGGCAACTTTGCTGATATACTCTTCGCGACTCTCAAATGATAATGCCCTGATGCGCTCCACAAGTTTGTGGCAGTCTAGTTGGCAGTTTCTGCAAATGCCACGCTCAATTTGGAAAAGCGCCTAGAAGTACCAGGGTTCAACAATTAAAGGATTTCTTGCATGAGCAGAACTCATTTTAGTACAAATATAAGTGAAAACATACATTACGGATTGATCTATTATTAGTTCTAAGGTGATATTCCTCGCAGCAGTTCAAGCTACAGAAGAGATCCTCAAAGTAGTCAGGAGTTTTAGCATTGTTATTCCTGGACACAAAGTCAACAAAGCATTAGTGACCCATACATTGTCCTCAATTTTACCCAAAATATTCATTTGAACTCACCTGCAAGGAGTTTGACAAAGCTTGCAGAGTGGTTCGTCCTTGTCGGACCACCCCTGTGTGTACATTTTCTCTTGTTTCCCTTTCCCGTTACAAAGATGGACCTTCCTCCAGACAGCATTTGGGGGTAACGGATAACTAATTTCTTGCAATGGTGTAGTTCTCCTCTTACTTCTACCTTTCAGCAGTCCCTGAAAGAAAAACACCAATACATACTAAAGAGTTAAAACCACCTTCTAGTTCTGATGAGTCAAAGAAAGATATAACCAGAGGTCAGTTCACTAATGAAAGCCTACATGATTTGGGACAAACCCAAAGACAAAAGAAAAACAAATAACATACCCCATTATCATGGTTAGGGTTTTCATTTAAATAGGACAACTCAACACATAACGGAAGTTGCAAGGCCTTTCCAATCAGTTTCCTTCGTTCGATTGCACTCAACTTTCTCCATTGTTTGAGGAATTCCGCTAGAGCATAACGACAACTCATATCATTGTTGATATTACTATACGCTGTTTTCTCAACTTCCTTGAGAGGGGGCAGTTTAAGAGAAATTTCTTCTGGCCGGAAATTCTTAAAAAGTGGTTTTGGTCTGGAATCAATTCCAGGAATACAAGAGTACAGATGAAACCTTCCTGTATATTGGCTGACCTGAAATCATAGAAGTCCAAGCACACAACCAAATCAAAACTAACTCAACTTCAACAAAGCAAACTGCAGATGTATATCCACCCCACCCACCCCTCCCCACTAGGGGAGACGTTACTGGTGACGAAACCACTAGCCTTGAACAATCTGTAATCTGTATAATAAATTGGATATCTAGGTCTTCTAAAGTAATATCCTAAAGAAGCCTCAAGATCCAAACAACACTTAGGTATCCAAAATATAACCCTTCGTCTATGCCAACGCCAATTTGTTATGCTTTTGGTACTATTTTTAAGAGCAGAAATGATCTTTAGAAAATGCAAAGGAACAAATAAAGTTTAGGGGGTCCAAGATTATAACCGCATTCTAAAGAAGGGAAGTGCATGAGTTTCATTCATATCAAGAAGCAAGCACTTTATGACAACGAGAATGAGCTTTATGCTGATATGTATATTCATCGACTAGGAACATTGTAATTCTGGTAAGTGCTAAAAGCCAAACCCTCATCCCTGCACTCCTTCCCAACATTTCAGCTCGATTGGAGGGGCAAACAGGTGAAAGGAGATAGCCAATTACGAAAAAATCTACATAATTTTACCTCAAAACGGAGTGATTCTACTTGGATAGAACTGCTTGTTACAAGTATGTTGCCATTTGCTTCTAATTCGGGGGATGCACCTTTTCCCTACATTCTCAAATTCACGAGCAACAGAGTAAGCCTGAGTCCATACAAATGTCCAAAATACAAGAAAGAGGGTAGGCTGTGGGCACAGAAATAAAAGATTAGTACAATTATTTTTTCAACGGGAAAGAGTTAAAAATGCCCTCCGTTAATAGTTTAATCTAAAAATGCCCCCTATTGTTACTTAATGGGTCAAAAATGTCCTATTCCTAATAAATGTATTCTTTCTTTTTAAACACATTTTATTCCTAATAATAAAATATTACTTTTAAAGAACCATATTCTTGTTTCTTTTCTTTTGAAATCACTTTAACTACTAAATAAGTAGGAAACAATCGTTCCTAAGAAAAGAATGTGATTAAAAAAAAGAAATTAAATAATATATTTATTTTGAAAAATGAGAAAAGAATGTGATTAAAAAAAGAAATTTAATAATATATTTATTTTGAAAAATGCATTTTTGAGCCATTAAGTAACAATAGAGGTATTTTAGGACCAAACTATTGACGGCAGTCAGCTGGGGAACTTTTAGACCAAATTATTAACTGAGGACATTTTTGTTCAATTTTGCATAGTTCAAGGGCATTTTGACCCTTTTCTGATTTTTCAATGATATCAGAACAGAAATCCAGGTAATACCTTGTCTTGTAAGTCCTGTTCTTTGGCTTCATTAACATCTATACAATGTGAAGTACTAAAGTCATCATCTGAAACTTCAGTTCTGCAAGAAGATTCCTCATGCCCTGTGGTGGAAGTAGTGGACTTCCCATTATTAAGACAAGCAAAAGAAGGCCAGATCAAGCAAAATCAGAAACCAGAAGCATGTCGAATAAACCAAAATGCTAGATTGGTCACATATTAATGTAATTGAAGTTCAGCAGAGCATGCAATATTTGGATTAGTCTTTGATATCACTTAGAATCATAAGCTAAATCTAAGTGGAGTTACTTTTAAAAATCTTTTCAAACTAAAGAAAAAGAGCTGCCGAAATCATGGGCTAAAAAATGAGGTGAGTGCAAAGAAAGATGCTCTAGGGCATTGGGGGCTTTAATGTAGTGTAGACATAAAGTGGCACCCGTCCAATGCAATTCCTACCGTATAATGGAGGTCTGATTTCGATAAGAATGAGTTAGTTCCGTCCTGTTTGTCATCAATCCTGTTGGTATCACAATGAGCTTCAAAAGGATCTAAATCTAGATGAATGCCTTGGACTTCATTTCCAGTTGGTTTTTCTCTGGCAACTTCACCATTTCCAGCATTCTCAGTTGTTAAATGCTCGCTCTTCTTTTCTCCGACATCCAATTCCTCAAGGTAAGAAACATCATTAACCTATTTGCCAGACCAAGCTAACCGTCAATAGAAAATCACATCATTCATACCAAAGGTCAAAGTTATGCTATTAAAGTCAAACAGGAGGTAACAGACCGTACTGTCAGTTTTTAAGAGAAATACAGCAAACAATAATCCCAATAGCTACACAAGAAAATTGAGTAACAGATGATAAAAAAGTTTCAATTTGAAAAAGGTGACATTGACTTGATCAGATGGGACTAAATGGAATGTGGACCTAATCAGAGTAATTAAAAACTTTGGGGTGCATGGTTTTCAACCTATTGCATAGGAGCGGGGGTTTACCCAGTGCGCACCATAAGGCAACGGTTGTGGGTTTCCCTTGTCATAAAAAAAAACACTCATCTTAAAATTGTCACCTCTACTTAATAATAAAGACATGTGTCACTTTTTCTTAGTTTTGAAACTTTTTTGTCACTTTTAATTAAAAAATCCCTAGTTACACAAGATAGGTGTCAGTTGCATATACCTTTATGGGTCGTTTGGTAGCTAGTTAAGGCTCCACCTAATACATGAATAATTTTATAAATAGAATAAAAGTTATTCATGTACTAGTTTTATACAACGTTCGGTTGATAGACTTCAAATGATGTATAAAAGTTATTAATGTATTGATTCTATGTGGTGTTTGGTTGCGTTTTACTAATTCTATATTACTAAAACTCACATAACTTATGAGGAAATCTATGTATAATTTTATGCGGAATAGAAAGTAGAATAAGTTATGGAGGTATTAGTTATACATCGATTAAAATAATAAATTTACATATTTACCCCTATTAATTTACTTTCAAAATCTTTCTTTTTTTTATTTGATTTAAATATGCGTCTAACAAAAAAATATTTACATTAGATGTAGATCGAAATTAAACAATGTTAACTGAAAATTCTTTTTTTATGTTTTTTTTTTTAAAATTATACTATTTATTTACTTTTTTTCTATTTTCTTTTTTTAAAGAGTTGGAAGTCTTTCCACCTTCAACTAATCGAATCACTGATTAATTTAAATTATATAATATATGTGTTTACTTATTTATTTGTTAATAACGTATATTAATTTACAATAAATCAAATATTCAACAAGCAATAATTTATGTATTGTAATTTCTACATGACTAATACTTGCATAACTAATACATGCATAACTCTAACCTTTTTTATTGATCCATTTTTTTAAATCAAAAAATACTTTTTAACCAAAATACAATTTTGGTATCCGAAATTAAAAAATGTGAAGTTAACCAAAATTATTTGAAGTTTAGTACCTGAAATTAAACTAAAATTATTTTTTGGTACCTCAAGTTAAACTAAAATAAAATATCATTTTGGATATAGGATATTGATCTCTCTTTTATCAAGAAATATTTTTTAAGTGAAGTAGAACATTTAACATTTTTTTTTTAAAAATAAAAAAATTTCAAGGAAAAATAAATAAATGAAGATATAGGGTATATTTAAAATTGAGAATGAGTTATTTAATTTTGCGCTTTTCACATGTTTATTTGTTAAAATTAAGGATAAATTTATTCTAAAGTATAATGAAGGGTGTATTTGGATTGAAAGTACAACGAAAAGGATATATTTAAATTGAAAGTATAACGATAGATATATATAAACTATTTCTAATGGTACAAGGGCATATTTGACCCTTTTTTGTTATTTAATGGGTATAATAAATATAAACTCACTAACCATTTGATAATTAAGAAATAAGAATTAGCTTATTAATTTCTTTTGAATTCTACATAACTAAACCGTGCATAACTAAACCTTGCATAACTAATACCTACATAACTAATACCTGCATAACTAAACCCTGCATAACTACCTAAATAACTAATACCTGCATAACTAAACCCTACATTGTTAATACCTGCATAACTAAACCCTACATTGTTAATACCCACATAACTCTAACCAGTAACCAAACGACCCCTTAAAGGTTAAAAAAACAGTAGCAAAGAACACATCATTAAGGGCACCTTAAAGGGACTAAACTATGAACAATTTAAGTGTCAGTTGCATCTACCTTTTAAGGTTAAAAAAAACAGTACCAAAGAACACATCTTTACGGGCACCTTAAAGAGGACTGAATTATGAACAAATACCTACAAGAGGATAAAATAATCTCCAATTCTCTATGGATAAATAAATATTCGATGCAAGTTAAACCCAGTGCATGATAATAAACAACAGCAAAGAAGAACGACATTGTTAACATTCAGGAATGGGATGACATTTTAATTTAATTTGCTTATAAAAGCCTGTCTAGACAGCCTAACTGCACAGCCAATGGAGAGAACATGCACATTGGAAGATTTGATTAGCTTATATTTTTCACAGAATTGAATTTGTTGTTTGATGAAAGTTTGTATAATTGTTCCACAACAACAACTTTAACTTTCAATTGCAAATTACCTAGTTTACAAGAATGTGATTTGTTCTTTAATTTATTTAAAGAAGCACAAACCATAGAATCCATCTGATAATCTTAAAGAGACCTGAGTTTTCATGGTAGTTTTTCTTAATGGGATGTTATATCGAAAGTAAATTCTCATCTTAGGACTTTGATTTTACTTCAGACTTCTAATGTAATATACAGCAAAAACATCAGTTGACTTGTGTCATATTCTAGGTGAGTACATTCTTAAAATTGAAGGATTTCAAATTGAAGTAAAGAAAAAGCATGGATTTTAGCATTCACAAGGCTCAACTTAAATAGAAAAGTTTATAATTGTAAAAAACATGCAATGCACAAAAAAGATTGAGTGCTCCAATACCTCTATTGCCTGTAAAGCATCATACTTCCCATCCATTGTAGATGAAACTTGACGCAAACTTGTATTAAGTTTTTGCCATCGAAGCTCATCTGAAGTATCCTGAAAAGAAGGTAATAAGTAAAATTAGCAAAAAAGAATTTCCCAAGTGGAACTCTAATATATTAAATAGAAAGTCACCTTTGCAATGAAAATATATACATTAACTCCCTTTGTTTGCCCTTGTCTATGAGCTCTACATTCGGCCTACAAATGTTTAGACTGCATATAAGCATCAAATAATCAGACATGAACTAAATGTTTCAACATTTAGAAGATCTTGCAGAAAAATGGACAGGCCAGTGAATGTGACACTAAATGTTGACATTGATAATGGAGAATAATTGGCACAAAGCATGTAACCACCAGCAAGGAAAATTGAAATCAAGCAAGAAGTCTATGTTAGGAACACTCACTATTGACCAAAGTGTCTAGTATTAGTACACTTCAGCTTCCAATATACGCTGAAATTTCAAAGTAGCCTTTCCTAGGATTACCATGTTAACCTCTGTGATATAAAAGCTTATGATCTGGCTTCATTAATGTGCAGGAGCACTGTGTATTCGTGCTCGAGAACAGCCTATGTTAGTCAGAAGTGCTTACTGAAATTCAAGTTTTATCTGTAGTATTCTATTGGTGCTGGAGCCTCCCACATTTGTACAAATTTTTCAAAAATCACCTCCCAGTTAGACCAGCGTGCAGCAGAAAGTGAAGTAAGAGATTCCAAGGGATGTTACAAAATCATGGATCAGTTCATTCATTAACAATAGTTCTAAAGTGATGCTTATCTTTATTAGTTTTCTGGGTTGAGCATTCCTGAGAAAGATGTAATAATGAGTAAGGAAAACGAATGCAACACATCTGGCCCGAAAGGCTTACCACAGAGCTCCATTGCACCATACAGAACAAATCTTAAGAGCATTTGGTCAGATATACAACTTTTTTGCTTCTTAAACAGGCACATCCAAGTGTGTGCACCATCTTTGAATTCTTACAGCAGTTTTAGTGGAGATTGTTCAAAACAAGGATCGAACCTTTGACCTTGAAACAGGATATTGTATTTAGAGCAGTTTTAGATTTGCTGGAGAAGAAAGAGAAGTTGGGAAAAGGCAACACATAGTGCAGCTGGGAAAAAAGGGAACAAGCAAGCAGAAAGAGAGATCTCGATTTTCAATATGATGATCTCCCTAACCTTCTTCCTTTAGTGAGGAGAGAAAAAGATATGATTAGAAAAAATGAAAAATTGGGTTTCAATAGAATATTTTTACCAACTTACACCTCAGCTTAATAGGCTATGGATGCCTCTGAGCACAATTTGACCCAAAAATCATCAGTTAAATCATACATGGAGAGCCAATCCCATTGCGTAACACAATTTAGTGCCCGTCTGGATAAGCTTATAAAAAGTAACTTGGTGGGTGTTTAGATTGACTTCACTTTTTAAGTTTTGGAAGTATTTGGGTAACACAAAAAAGTGTTTTTAAGCACTTTCTTAAAGCTGAAAAAGTACAAAAAAAGAAAGGCCAAAAGCCAAAAGTTGGGGGTTCCCAACTTATGGCTTTTAACTGATAAGTCACTAAAAAAGCCAATCCAAACACCCCCTTCTAAGTCAAAAGCTAAAAGTCATAAGTAGGGAATACCATACTTTGGCTTTTCGCTTATTTTAAAACTTTTTTGCCCTAAAGGTGAGTGCTAAAAGCACTTTCACTTTTCCAGACACCTCCAAAACTAAAAAAGTGCTTAAAAGCCAAAGGCACCTAAAAAATAAGCTAATCCGAACACCCGCTTAGCCTCTTTACATAAATGCTACATATATATCCTAGTGCCACCATTGAATAGAACCAGAGCAAAGGAAAAAGAGTAAAAAGTAGATTAGTCTTCTAAGTAAATCAATTTCTTCACTGATACAACATGTTGATATTGGGGTTTAACAGATTCACCTGTTGCATGTGAGCTGGTTTCGTTGGCAACTCCAAGAACACGACATGTTGCGCTGATGTTAAGTTAAGTCCAGAGCCCCCTGAGAGTATTCCAACAAGCGCAATCTTAACCTAGTTACGAAAATCAAAACAAGTCAGCAAAATTGTCTTCCTTTCAACTGCATAATGACATCCAAATTACTGGCAGAATCATAGAACCATCAACACCAATATAAAAAGGAAGAAATCAATCTATATCGAATGAAATCCATTTCATTCATGAAATTGTAATGCTGCTAAATTCGATTAGTATCACATTGGGCAGGCAAAGGAATTTGTTTGGACTGCCTTCGTGACGAGTAGTGATGTATGCCAAATTATCTAGAGCAGGATTTGCAAACCTCGTTTTCTGATTGGAATGATTGAATAGCTAACTGTCTATCGCCGGGCAATGCATTTGCATCAATGCGAATATAATCAATAGCTTTCTGACAAAGAAACTCCTACACAAGAGACGACAATGATGGGAGCGAGTCAAAACAAGAGAAATTTAAGGACTTCTTTAATACAGCAAAAGGAACTGTGCAAATTGTCCATGCATACAGACATGTGGTGTCTATTTTAACATGTATTACAAGGATTCCACCTGTACACCATCAAGAACTATATGGTGATGAGCAAATATTATCATTTTATGACAACTGCGGCTTGCTTCCATCGTTTCTTCACCACCCAATTCAGTAAGGATTGGATGTATAGAGAGCCACTCATAGAATCCTGGCAACTTTGCAATGCCAAGTGCTTCGTCATAGAGCTCTCTTAAAGATATGGAACAGGCAGTATCATCTGACAAGAAGACAGAAACAGGTGCAAGTATGTTAAAAGCCTTTCAACAAATACAAACCACATAGGTAATTCTTCTGTCAGGTAAATAATTTTATTGATTTTGGGGATATCACTGTATACAAATTACAAGCTATATACCAAAAAGTAGAGAGCCTACACTAGACATGGGTCTTTCCAAAAGTAGCACAATCATCTATACAAACCAGGAACTCATGAATGCATCTATAGTAAATCCAAAACATGAGGTTATTCCTCAGATCCAAAAAATTATTCATCCTCAGACTACCCACATAAGAGCTAGGGGTAAGACATCACATGCTGAGGGGTCTTAACCATGTAGCACTAATCCATGAATCACACTCAAAAGCTTTGTCAAAATAGCCTGACTATTTCATTTATTTGTCTGTATTGAAAAAGGATGCTGCAATCCCTTGAGAAATCAAGGTCTTGATAATTATCTTATGGTCAAGAGGTCTGTATAGTACAGTGTGTGATGTCTCATCTTCACATTCTTCCAGGTGTATTTCCTCCACTTTGAAAATCCACATCAGTTTCAATTAGTTTAGCACTGCCATAATTTGCCATCAAATTCTCCAAAGAACCTAATAACATTACTTTTCATTTTCTTTATTTGTTTATTGTTCTTTTTGGATATGACTCAAAAGCGAACTACATATGTAATTCCTGTACAATTGGTGCTTTATTTATAAAACTAGACCTTATTGAAAAAGTGGCCTGTGTATCCATATTTTAGCTTTGGTGACAAATTGTGTTCTCTTCAGTCTTTCCCCACTTTAAAGAAGCAAACAGATCCATGTATAAGGTAACAATTAGCTAAATGAAAAGTAGAGTTACCAGCAGTTTTAGTCCCTGAATTATTGGTAAAATTCTAATTTTAGTCCTTGTGATATTTGATTAAACACATTAAACCTTCAATTACTTGAAATGTGCATTTCCGATCCATTTGCTTGTGAGTTGTGAATATCCACAAATTTCTAGAATTATTAACCATCCAACTATTTAATTACCCACAAGTCATGATAGTCCAGCTATAATATATTTTCTAATATCACAAGGACCAAAATCAAAATTTACCTATTGATGAACCAAAAATATTATTGTCCTTAAAAGTAGCATTGACTATTGCTTGTTGCTTTTCATACAAAACATAACAACTGGGAAAATCGATGAAAGCAAACAAGGAATAGCACCAAACAACAGAATCTAGTCCACAAAATCTAGGGACATTTAAAGCATACCATCAACTCTTTCAGAACTTTCCACTTGCACATCTTCAGCAACAAACTTTAAATTCTCAAAAGCTTTCTCTACATCTTTAGCACATGACTCATCATTGGTTAAACCTTCAGCCTCTTTAGCACCACTGTTCACAGATGTTCTGCCTTTCAACAAGTCAATGGTAGCCACCGCCTGAGAAATATCTGACTTCTTTAAAGTCAAACTAATAATTTGGCGTCGCAAGGGAGGTAACTGCAACAGCACGTGCTCCTTCAAACGACGTATCTGGATGACATAAACAAAGAAAAATAAGATCTTCACATCTGGAGGGGAAAAAATTAGCAGGAAACAGAAGAAATAACAGTGCAGCATTTCTAATTCTAATAATGCAGCTTATATAACTAGATGCTCATTATCTCAGTGGAAAGCACTCTGTAATAAGATAGCAAGAGCTTGCATACATGAATACATACTACTCCACTCCATGGAAAACAAGACAACCTGTCTCGCTTTCTCGAGAGTCAAAATGTTATTCTTCAAGTGCAACTTTCTCAATTACTATTTCTTTTAAGGTCTAATGTATAAGTCAGAAAGTACATCATGTATAGTATGTTACAGAAAATAAATGTGTCTATGCAAGTTGAGAAAAAAAATTAATCAATAGGTTACTTGTTGGGAGAGAGGGAACATATATTATGAGAATTTTAGCAAAAACAACATACCAAGTTGTAATCCCACAAGTAGGGTTTGGTGATGGTAGAGTTTATGTAGACCCTATCCCTAGTCCCCTACCTCGCAGATATAGAGAGACTATTTACAACAGACCCGCAGCTTAAATAAAGCCTGCCAAACAGTTTTGAAAACGGGATACAGATATGGGAATTCTGAGAATTTAAGGTACAATTAAAGCCAGTAATTGTTATTGGTCGTCATTAGCAAAAGCTGAACCTGACATATTGAAAAATACAATCACAAAATATGGGCTTTACCAATTAAAAGTGCAACTGAGCGAATTTGGTTTCATAATAGAGATATATAAGCTTATCTGGCTCATCATTAAATATCAAACTCCACGGTACAGCAATCTTCAGTCTGTCGAAATGAAATAGTGGATAGTAAACCAACCAACAGCAACATGACATCAGTTGTTTGACACCACGGTACTTACACAAGTAGCTGAGAGTTGGATAATGAGGACACAACAAAGTACATCATGAAATATACTATGAATTGAAGCCACAAAGAGCTACAAGGTCATACCATAACAGTTTGCTTCAGTAACACATTTAACTCTTCCAAGCGAACCCCCTTTGAGAAATCCTGCGAGAACCAAACCATGATCATTTTCCAGCGAAATGACCTCTCATTCAATATGTGAAGGAGCAGGAATCACCTGGAAAACCTTCCCTTGGCAACCATGAACAAATCTAACATTGCAATAAGTCCTTGCAAAGTCATATTTAGTCTTTCCAAGTAAACCGGGCCTAGACGAAAAAAGTATGAGAAGAGAATTAGTGACCATTTAAGACCAACAGAGTAAAAGGTACTCCTAGAAAATGGATAAATAAGAAACTCACCATATGACATTTATCTGATGAAAGATGTCATAAGGTCTGCGAGCATTTAGGAAAACAAGAAACAAACATCAGAATGCAACTGATACATGCAGAAAATTGACATAACAGAAAGAATAAATGTACATTAGCATGTTGAGACTGCTTTAAAGGGTAACTGAACTTCAAAAACCATGCACCAGTAAAAGTGCCAATACATGCTACAACCTTGACAAAGATGGAGTCCCAGATAATAGAATCAAATGCTTGGCCTTTGCCGCAACATCAAGAACAGTTGTTATCTGTCAAACAACAAAAAAGAGCTTATGCTTATGCAGTAAATAATAATTATTGTGTATGTTGTATGTACAGTATCTCTTTTAGTGACAGAAATCCCGACAACTAGTGGAGCATGGTTCGAGACACAGTGGATAATAGGCCTGCCCCTCTACCCTTCTCTACTTAAATACCCAGCTTTGTCTGTGAGGTTTGAACCGTGGCATCCATCTAACCCACAGATCACATGGTGCGGTCTTACCACTAGACCAAAGTCCTGGAGCCTATTGCGTATGTACAGTTACCTATCATGAAAAATGAGGCTCCCCTCGGGCATGCACTGTATTTCAAAGATTTGAATTAATGTTTACTTCTCAGTTTGGTCCAGTATTTCAATATCAAATTGAAAAGGAGATTTTGAAGTTTGAGGAGTATTTCAGGTGAAATAATAGTCTTCACTCATTAAACTTAAAACTTTTTTCCCTAGTGAAATTCATCCCAAGCATTACAGAGAGAAACACATTTTTTCAATTTCAGCCCGAAGTTTTAGTATCATGCATCATACCTCATAAAATCAAGGAACAGTTTGGAAGAGAAAGCATATGCTTCTTTGATCAAGATATTCCTGTCTCTCAAAAGTTCGCTCTACCTATGTTCTTCTCTAACCTCCATAAACTATTATTTCTTGGCAAATGTACTGACAGAGAACCAAGATGACAAGTCTGAGACTTCCACCTAAACTTGACATGGACTCTCTATCTACTTATTTATCAGCAACTATACAAAATTTGTGGACTTGTAGTGGTTTCATTCATTGATTCTGGGTCCATCAAGTGGGTCTTCAGGATTGAGGTGTAAATATTCAGCATTAGCGTGATATATGACAACCTCAAAGTTTGGAGTTGATATTTGAGAGTTAGCAGTCATTCAAGCTTTGACTCATCATACACCATTACTGGAAAGTATCCAGTTGATAATTTGTTTCTCTTTAATCTATTTACAGGTTTTTACTGTGCATCACCAACATCTATCATCAGTAGAAAATAGAGCAACTCTAGCATAGATGATGTTGTGTTCAGTTCAATTATTTTCTTTGAGATTGAAGCAAAAAAAGTAGTTAGTTTAAGGCTTTAAGCCTGATAAACTGCACAGTAGCGCCATTAAATGGATAGCTATTATGCCACCTTGTGTGCAGTGTCACTAATAATAGTTCATCCTTTCACCAACCAAGAGACCCATGAAACATTAGTATTTAGTTGGAAGGTTCTTAATGCTACTAATCAAATGTTTAGGGATCAATGCCCCAACACTTTTCACCTACCATCAATTGGTATTATCCCAATCAGTAAATAGTTAAACCAAATGTTAAAAGTCAAATATTGAAGTAAACACTGCTTTGACTAGTTACTTAGAAAATAACGACCTTAGTCATCTAAAAATCTCTAATTTTTTTTCCACAGAAAGGACTTTGTACCTCTTCGTTTTCACTTGCTTTCTTTGTGCAATGCAAATTATGTGATTCATCCACAACCAAGGTGGCCCATTCTTGTTCCAGCATGCTCTTCCTCAAACGACGAAGCATCGTAAATGATGTCACCACAACTCTTGGACATTTAGGTAAACGTGCAGGATTATCTTGGTGACCAAAAACTAGATGAAAAAAAAATGAAAACATAAAGATGAATGGCAGATCTAAAACCAGAAAATGAAAAAAAAAGTCTATAAGGACAGCCAAGATAGTCATGCTAGCTTTAGCTGAATTAAATGCATACATATCAATAAATTCTAAAACAAGAGAATATTTGTTGTTTGTTTATATTTAACTCAAATAAAGTTAGTAGCACACATGGTTTTCCATCAGAACTTGATATAGAAGGCCCCCCATAGAAATAAGGGGAGAAATGGATTATACAAGGATTACCACGAAGCAGTTTTTCTAATGCAATTATACTAATGATAAAAGAATCATGTTCAATGCTTTCTTTAGGCTGAGATCAACAAGTGATATATTTGTTTTACACATCAAAATGGGAAGAGGTCTGTCACTCCATACCTAGCAATGAATCTCCGATATAGTTATCCATGCAAAACACAGATCTGATCAGTTCAGTGTTTCAGTTATAGTCCCAAGAAGCTCACCTTTATATAGACCATTCAAAGAGAAAAATTATCCAAATAAAGATGAGAACAGTACTCGTATTCTCCTTATGAAAGTAAAGTAGGTAAACTAACTGGATAACACAGTCGGTCTAATTTTGCCTAACTAAACCTGACTTCCAGGCCATAGAAAAGATGTTATCTGAAACAGTGCACTGTCACTCACAATCAGCATTTTCTAAAGAACCAATCCATCCAACTCATCTAAAAGTTCCTCCAGAAAAAGATGCTATAAGAGCTATCTACCCGAGATATCTGAAACGAACTCTATCTATGGGCAAAACTGAAATGAACTTCCATCAGTTCACTCCTAAACATAAGGGGCAGCCACAAACAAACAAAGAAATGTTACACCAAGACCTTCTTCATTAGTATGTCCATGCTAATTATCATACACCACTTGAAGTTCTGTTTGTTTCATAAACAGTCATTCAGACTCCCGATACCACCCTTCACCTTGAATGAGAGATAAATGAAAACAGGAGGAAGAAAGCAAGGAGGAAAATATAAGAACATGAAAGGTCCACTTATATATTCTTAAGGAGACAGTTAATAGACTACTTAGGTTCTCTATAATTATGGTTACTTTCCTCTTGCAACTTTTTGGAGGTTGCCAGCATACCTTAATGCTGAAGAACACAATTTTACCTTCCTCAAAAAAACAAAATCTTAAGGAGGCAAGACATGATAAAAATAAGATAAGCCAAATACATTAATGACACAAATGCAGTAATGCAATAGCTATTGAACCCCAAAAATGATATGCTGAAACACCAATGCCAACAGTACTTATTTCAGGATCTTTAAATCAACATATACATGACAACAACTTTTATAACAAAAGAGCCATATGACTATGACTTCACTATGCATCGTACTTAGCCATCACTTTTCAGAAAGAAAAAGGACATAAAGGAAGAGCAACGTTATTGGCGGTGGACAAGCATGAAAACAGTACCCAGATGAATATCAGAAGGTAAACAAGGAAGCCAGCGCTCCAGTTCTTCAGCCCATGGATATCTCAAAATAGCAGGGCAAACAATGAGCATAGGACCTTCATCCATGAAAGAACTTGCAATGGCAATAGCCTGAATACAAAATTTGAGTTAATATTAGAGGAAAAATTATTTGCATAAAATGTAAGCTCCGGAAGCAGGTATAAAATTCAGAATATATTAGATTTTCAAAATAAACAGTTTTGAGGCAAAACCACATAGGGAGACGCGTGTTCATTCAGACACATACAAAAAAGAAAAAGAATTATAGAATTAACACCAATATAAACAACTAAATCCGTTGACATCCACAAAAACACCTGACTACTGTTGCACCCCAACCCCAATCTACAGTACCAAGACCTCCAAGGAAGAACTTACCACATCCCAGAAGTTGCCATCTTAGTATCAGCCTAGATCCATGATTAACCGTTCCTATAAATTTCCAAATTTAAGAGTGTGAGAAATATAGGAGAAAATATTATTGAATTGTGTTCTACATTATTACATTGAGACCCTATTTATAGATAC
>JBCEWC010010052.1:0-18070 GCA_038996855.1 Solanum aculeatissimum | reverse complement strand
GCCACCATCTATCTACCTTTACTTCCTATGTATTTACTTTCTAGACTTGAGGGTGAGCCTCAAAGCTTGTCGAGGCCTTGCTCTTCTATTTAGAGGCATGTTTTGGACAAACTTTACTCTTGTACGTTAGACTTGCATGTTGGATATTTGGCTTGGTATTATGATACTATGTTCCACTTGATCTATGATTATTTTCTCATGTTATGGTAATGGCTTATGTTCTCATGTTATGATTATGGCTTGAATGTTAAGTATGATATATGATTATGTGCTATATGCAAGCATGTTTCTCCCATTCCCGAATTATCCCCATAACTTGAGTCACAAGCCCCTAAACCCTTAGAGCTTATGTTCTACATGCTTTAGCTTCAGCGTTTCCGAACCGATGATGAGTGCAATGATGCTATGATGGCTTGATCGAGGGTATTCGGGTCCTCTTTTGCCATGTCCCATCTAGGCCCCTATCCGGGTCGTGGAACTCCCCTTAGTCTTATTTATTATGTGATTCATGAAAATCCATTTCCCGTATTTATTTCCGTAGCCTGAGTCCAAAGCCATAATTTCCCTTAGAACTACTTGTTCATGTTTGATTTATATTCCTCAATAAAGGATGTGCATCAGATATTATAAGATGCTTGTTTAGGTTACCTTTGGGTTTCCCATTTGTCAAGTTGAATCTAGGCCCTAGGCTTGGGTCATGACAAGTTTGGCATCAGAGCACTAGGTTTTTATATGATCCTCAGAAATCCAACACACTGCATCAAGTAGAGTCTTGGTCATGATTGTAAAGTGTGCCATAACTACGAATAGAAGGCTATGAGGCATTTAGAAAATGATTCACTTCTTCATAATCTATATCCTGCGATAGGGCTAAATCATCTAAGGTTTAATTTTTGACTCCCATCCACTATATTTCAGAATTTGTCTCAAACCTATCAGAATTATGGACAGGATGATAACCTTCCTCCACTTGATAATCAATCCTTCAACGTCAAAGTTTCTAATGCAAAGTTTTGATATGCCCTATGGCTATAAGCTTAGGCTATGCTCACCCAAGTTAGTCAGAAAATGGTAACCCTTGGACATCAAATAATGAGGAAGGGAGACAAAGGCTAAGAAAGCCTGAGTTTATGGTGCTTCATCTTTTATTATTTTTCTGATGCCCAAGCCCAACAAGGAAAAATTCCCTTTCTCTATATGTCAAGGATGTGACAAGAATCATCAAGGAAAATATTTGTTCAGCACTAATGGTTATTTTAAGTATGGTATTGGTGTATATAAGATGAGGGCTTCCCCAGGGGCCTCCAAATAAGGGAGAAAAAGGACTTGTATTAATAATGATGGATCATCATTTACTAATGCCCTGGATGCTAAGGGTAAGAAGGAAAGAGTCCCTTATCCCACTTGTGACAAGTGTGAAATATACCATCTGGGATATCGTTTGGTCAGTTAGAGTACGTGTTTTACGTATGGTATGATGGATCATAAGTTGCATTATTTCCCATGGGTTGATAATAATAATGAGCATAATCGTCAAGGATCTCAGCCCCATCCCTCTAAGGGGTCCAACCCAAATCCCAAAGGAGGTATAGGTGCACAAGCTTCTAAAAAATTTGGAAAGTGTGGAAGGCTCCATAAGGGTGAATATCTAGCTAACTTAGATATTTCTTACAAGAGTGATAAGACCATCCATCATGCAAGGGAATGTATTAGTGGAAATTAAAAGCCTCAAGTCCAAGGTTGACTAGCATAAGGAGCCCTAAAAGCTAATAGGTTTTATACCCTTCATGGTCATCAAGGGGTGGGTGAGGTACCCGATATTGCTACCAGTATGTTAAAGGTTTTTTATTATTATGTGGATGCTTTATTAGATCTAGGTGCCACTCTATCTTTCATTACTCTATTTGTCGCTAATAGGCTTAATATGTGTCCTAAATTATTATGTGAACCCTTCTTGGTGTCTAACTCCATTGGTGAGTCCATTGTTGCTTCCCGTGTCCTTATTGTATAAAGTCTTGTCTTGTGATGTTGTTGATCTTGACATGTTAGATTTTGATATTATTCAAGGGAGATAGATATTGATATAGACCTTCTCCCTAATATTCAACCCATTTCCATTCCCCTTACTGTATGGCCCAAACAGAATTGAAAGAGTTAAAGGATTAATTGAATGACTTATAGGAGAAGGGATTCATTAGGCCTAGCAAGTCACCTTGGGGTGCACCAGAGTTGTTTGTAAGTAAGAAGGATGGCTAACATAGAATATGTATTGACTACTGACAACTCAACAAAGTCACCATAAAGAACAAGTATCCTCTACCAAGGAAAGATTACCTATTTTATCATTTACGAGGGGCTAGTCAATTTTCTAGGGTTGATTTTCATTCTGGATACCATCATTTAAGGGTAGGGGAGTGTAATGTTTCAAACATGGCTTTCCAGACAAGGTATGGGTATTTTGAATATGTGGTGATGTCTTTTGGCCTAACTAATTCACCGACAATATTTATGGATATTACAAATAGGGTTTTTTAATCGTACCTTGATATGTTTGTTGTGGTATTCATTGATGATATTTTTATCTACTCCTAGAGCGAGAAAGAGCATATGAGAAATTTTAGGGTAGTGTTTCAAACCTTGAGGGGTAAGAGGTTTTCAACTAAATTTGATAAATATGAGTTTTGGTTGAAAGGAGTTGCATTTCTAGGGCATGTGATGTCGAGTGAAGGAGTCAAAGTAGATCCTAAGAAGAAAAGAAATTCATTAATTGGCTAGGTTAGGAGTTAGGTTGGATGAAGCTGAAGATGGAGGTATGATTGTTCTAGATGGTTCCAAGTATCTTTGATTGAAGTGGTCTGATCCAAGCAAGACCTTGATCCCATTTTATTTGAATTAAAGGCATTGGTGAAAGAGGGCAAGGTAGACGTTTTCTCACAAGGGGGAGATAGTTCCCTTAAGTACTAAGGTAGGTTGTGTGTGAAAAATGTTTATGGTTTGAGGTTGGTGAAAATTTCGTAATTGGATTGAATTTGGTTATGGATGTCATGGAAAAAGTGAAGCTCATAAGGGAAAGACTAAGAAAGGTTTAAAGTGGGAAAACATCCTACTCTGATGTGAGGGAAAGAGATCTTGAGTTTGGTGTTGATAATTGGGTGTATTTAAAGGTCTCACCAATGAAGGGTGTAGTACGATTTGGTAAGAAGAAAAATTGAGCCCTAGGTACATAGGGCCTTATAGAATCTTGAGGAGAATTAGTAAGGTTGTCTATGAGTTGGAGTCATTGATGGAGATGAGTATAGTTCATTTGGTATTTTATATGTCCGTGTTGAGGAAGTCTGTAGGCGATCCAAAGTCTATTGTGCCTTGGGAGGTTGTTGGTATTGAGGAGGACTTTGCATATGAAGAAATTCTAGTTAAAGTATTTGATAGACAAGTGAAGAGATTGAGGAACAAATATGTAGCATCCGTTAAAGTCCTTTGAAGGTATCAACAAGTTAAAAGTGCTCTTTGGGAAGACGAAGTGGACATGAGGAAGCTATATCAAATCTTTTCTCACTATATTCATCCCTAAGATAACAAGTTAATCCTATATATGGTGTTAAGTCATGTAATTAATCCCTTCTATGTCATATTGTATACATACATACTCATGGTGAAATGTTTTAATTGTGTCTTGATGCATAAGTTTGAGATTTCATGAAAATGATACTTAAGCTGCATTGATGCATTTATGTTAAGAGCTGAAAAGTGTATTGTCATTCCTCTCAAGCATATTTTCATAACATTCAAGGACTAATGCTTCCAAGGGGGATATATTGTAATACCTCCCACGCAACTCGGAAAGTCCCTATGTAGTATTTCTTGAATATATAAAATATTGTGCATTATTTCACAAATCAGACTTCATTTTCTTTTTCAGAAGGGTAAATTATGTAAGAACATTAGATTTTTAAGTTACCTACATCAAAAAATAATTTTTTGCATGAAATAGCACAGACCAAAAGGGTGCGCGACCAATCAACATCGCCCACTTCATTCCCCATAGTACAAAAATGGCCTAAACTCATTCTTAAGCAAAAATAGTGAAAAAAATGAATTTTGTGCAAAACTAAACTATTGCAGAACAAGTTCGCATCACCCATTTGTTTCACCCATGAACTAATTTGTCCGAAAATTTCAAAATTTGAGTAAGAGAAATTAGGAAATATCCCTGGAACTATATATATAGGAATACTAAAAAATTCCACCATTTTAGGCCTAAAACCACACTCAACACTCTTAAAACCCTCTCCATATTTTCCAAATTCCTCCTTCAAATTCCATCAAGTTTCTAGGGTTCAAGGTTCATCCATCAAAGGATAAGCATCAAGGTGATTCAATAAGATTCTTAAATTCTTCTCCAATCTTTTTCAAGGCTTCAAGGTATGTGGGTTTCTTCATTCATGGGTTCTTCCACCCATGGAGTCTCTAAACCTATTTTATAAATTCCTTTAAGTTTCAATGTTAATTCCTTATGGGTACTCTCTATTACTTCTATTAAACATGAACTATGTTGAGAATCTTCATCTATTGTTTGAATTTGCATAAATTGGTTTCAAGGGTTTTTCTCCTATGACCTATTTTATGAAATTTATAGCTATGAAGGTTATATTACCATGAGGCATTATGAAATTGATGATTTTATAAGATGAGTTATATGATTCTATGTCTAAAGTTAAAAGATGATATGTATGATTTAGGTGTTTATCTAAGAATGTTTTAAATTGATGATTTTCAACACATTATTGCATAGTTCTCTTGAGTTACATAATCTAAAGTTATATGCATGAAATCCACCCAATTATCATATCAATGTTTTCTAAGGGAGCATTATCTCCAATGATGAGGGTTCAATTACTAAAGTTTATGAAAGTTATGATGCTTGAATCCCTCTTATGAATGTTAAAGATGGTGAAAGGACAATTTTTACCAAAAGATTGATCATATTGTGATAAAGACAATTCTCACATGTTGTATCTCAATGTTTAGATGATCTACTCCTATATGATGATAATGTTATGCTTTTAAACCTTATGAATGCTATAATTATGCATACGTTTTCAAATGTATTCTGTGGGAGTGACTTAGCACCAAATAGGGCATTGAGGTGGGATTTGATAAGGAAATCCTAGTAGGAACCCTTTCACTTATTAACTATGTGCCACCATAGGAGCCTTTGTAGGCTAGGCTAGTGGATCCACCTAAGACATATTATTTACTAATGATTCATATGCGAATGTGAAGGAATTCAAAATGGAAAGTAGTCTCCCCGTACATACGTAGAGGGTTATGTTAGATTTCAAGTAGCTGCTCGTTTGGTCATATATATCGATTATGGTCTCCTCCCATATATGTATGATGATAGGATGTTATGTTTATCTCTTTCGAATGATTTTCATGAAAAGCATCCTCATGAATGTAATATTGAGTTCATTTCTATTGTACATGATTATTCATCTTGTTATGAAGCCTATTATTTATTGTAGCATTGCATCCCACATACTTGTACATTCAAATTACTAATTGTCACGACCCGATCCCAGTCATGATGGTACCTGCTAGATCCCACCTACAGGCAAGTGAATTACCCAATTAACAGGGTACCTGTCCTAGCTTTCTAGTCCAAACCATAACCAATAAGAAAATATAAACAACTGAAACCTACATAGAACCTGGAAGTCAACTGTACAGAGCTACAATAGACATAAGGACATAACATATACATATATCAATAACCATCATAATGTACAAATAAAGAGTGCTCCCACAAATAAAACCATAGCTACAAGTAGAGGGCCAATGTTTGTAAATAATAGACTGCCATCAAAGGTAGGAGACTGCAACGAAGCTAGAGTTGTCAGTGCTCACAGAAAGTCTCCTGAGTGCTGCCAAATTCCCAACTCAAAAATCATGGCTCGTACCTGAACCTGCACTATGGAAAGATGCAGAAGTAGGGGTAAGTACCAGAAAAAGGTACCCAATAGGCATCATCAGACGACCGAGTGAAATTATATTTATATATATATATATATATGAAAAGCTCAGAATAGAGAACTGCAACAAGTATAATAACTTGAAATTCAAATCAAGGACAAGGATATTTGGAAGACTCTCAAACCCTTAGCTAAACAACCCCAAGTGATGAACTATAGTAATCGAAACAAACCCTAGTGATGAACAACATTAACCAAACTAACGAAACCGTGCAGACCCATACAACAATTACCACAATTGAGGCATAGTGTTTTACATAGGTGCAAGGCCCTAGTAACTATGTTTGTATGCACCTAGGACCCCATAATCATGGAAGGTACACGCATAATATAGAACTGACAAATCATCATACAATCTCACAGAACCATCACCAAATCCCATAGGTCCATCACAGAACCTTATAAAACCATCACAAACCATAACAAGGGTCATATATACATAGATGTAAGACCCTAATATCTAATTCTGAACACTTTTTGGGCTCCTATAAGCCCATAAGGTACACCTACACACAATATAGGTGTGAATAAGTGTCTCGATCCATGGGTAATCAATTATGGGGCCTCACCCTAACAGACATAAGTCAATCGGGTCCTCAACCCAAAAGGTATGCATAATAGTGGGACAAATCCCCCGTAGGAGAAAGAATCTCCCTCACATAGCAAGTGTATCTCATCGTAGAATGAAAATCAAGGGTCCTCACCCCTAAAATAAAATTAGCGGGGTCCTCGACCCAAAATATCAATCAATGGGGCCTAGCCCAAAACATAGAATCAGCGGGGTCCTCGACCCAAATCAACCACTGTATAATGAAACCAACAGGGTTTGCAACCAAGAACATTGATAGGTGCTAGATTATAAGAATTGGCATGCAAACCCGGGCACTCAGGTGCAACTATCGGAACTCAAAACTTGGGATGTGTAACCCGGGGAGTCGAATACTCAGGCGTGGTCACCAGTGCTCGAACAATAATGGGGAGCATCATCTAGGACTCAAGGTATCTAACAGTCACTCACTTAACTAGTATATCAAAATTCAAAACTCCAATCTCATATCATGCCCAGAGTAAACGTAGGCAACGACACTCACAACCCAAGTATCCCACAATCTCAATCCAAACCACAAAACCATAATGACCACCCCTCTCAGATATAACATATACCCCAATATAAGATGGGAAGAACTAGTGCCCAATAGCTATTAGCAGTACATCAGAGTATATATATATATATATATCCCAAATAGTCATAGGTTCATGCCCAACAAAGGACAAGTATACCATAACCTCATCAACCCCAAGTACCCAGAGTAATCATAGACAATCACAGTGCATCATAAGTATCTCCAGCAACCCCACCCAGCAAATCCATATCTATACCAGAATCAGGTCGCAATATGACATATAATCAATACACAGTCTCCTAGTCATCATATCTCAATAGAAACATGCTACACACTCTCACATAAGTATAAGTCAAGTCAGAACACAAGCCTATTCCAGGGCACTAGCTCATGTTTGGCCCTTATCAAGCCCTATCTCTATGTAAAACAACTCATAGGATAGCATCGGTATAACCTAAGCTGATGTCTAAAGGGATAGACAATCGGAGGTATGTCACCTACCCAGAATCATATTGAAGCCCAGCTGCTATCAAGGACATCACCCAAGGCAACCATGTGTCGTCCCACTGAAAATGTGCCCCTCTCTAAATAGCATACCATAGCCAGAACCAACCCACACCACTAGTATCTTGTCATAGATATTCCCGGGAAGCTTGTAAGATAAAATCTACCCCTCGTTAATTGGGTCACACTCCTATCTCAAACCTGCCAATGGCTTAGTAGCAACACCTCTCATATCACAGAACATAAGACTTCCCTAGGAGTGCAACTATAACCGCTCTAACAACATGGGGTGTTTCTCTCATCATTAGTCAGTAGCACTAACCCATAACAGATAGCAACGATATACAGGATCATGTAAGGCACGGGGCAAAAAAGAATCGAGTTTAAATAGGCAATCTAATGTAATCCAAGCAATCACAAGTACTCAGAACAGATAATAAATACTAGAATCAGTGCACAAGTTAGCATACAATTACTTGCCATTCTCAAGAACAAATATTTTTCAGTAATCTCAGGTCACACACACATACATGCAAGAGTTAAGCTCATAGTACATACTTGTCACAGGTCCTCAGCCTATCCGAACCTTCTCCTAACCAAATGGTATAAGAATTCATCTAATACAACAGTTATAAATAATACAACCCTCAATATAACAACTACAATCCCATATCATCATGTACAACACATACGGATTTCCAACCCTTTATGTGTAACATATATTCCACAGTTCAACTAATTCACAGTACATTCTACACCTTCCAGCTAAAATATGCAAACATTTTAACTCAATCTAAGGATAAAGGAAGCGCCTACCTGATATCCTTTGTATGTTGCTCAGAGTCAATCCAGCCAAGCTTTTCCCTTCTGAATCGCTTTACAATATTGATTAGTTACTATAATAAAATCCACAGGGTCAATACGATCGAATTGGCTATAAAACTTGAAGAATGGACAAAAATATATCAATTGAGCCTGAAAAGGAGATAATAGGTCCCACGTTCAAAATCCAAAAAAGACTCTCAAAAAAAATCCCCCATGTTATCCCGAGTCCATAGAAAATAATTCAGCCCAAAATGGACCCTAGAAGCCCGAGAAAATGCCCAAAACCAAACTTAAAAACTTTATCGAGAAAACATTCTTTTTAAAACTTTCTTGGTAAAAATTCTCATAAGTCAGAAAAAATCAGCAAACACCCAGCATACCACAATGTTCTTCTCGGAACGTAGAACAATTTGGGCTTAAATTTCACTTAATTCCGTTGAGAAATGATAAAGATATCCAGATGTAAACTTTTCACGAATTCTGATATATAATCAGCAAAAAATAGAAATTTTATGTCAAAATATGTACTAAAACCCGAATACAACTTCACCATAGAGTTCCTCACAAAAAATTGAGTCACGTGGCATTCTGAATCACTCAAATTGGATGGAAATGAGCTTAATATCATAGTGCGAAGTTAAGAGGAATTTGTATACATTTTCCTAGAAACATACACACAAATATATAGGGGTACTGCTGCCAGGTCACCGCCACATGACATTGTCTGGTCATGCCACGTGACAGCAGCAGAGTAAGACACGTCACCCTTCTTTATTAATTTTTCTATTCTTTTTTTTGCCATTTCGTACTCATTTAGATTGCGATTTTCACAAACGAACTGTTTAACCATATGGATTTCAATATTCCAAATCCAACGGTGTAGTAAAAATTTCCAATGGAGCCTCCCACGATAAATTGAGGTTCCCACCTCTTTATACATAACTTTTACCAAAAAGCCCTCGGAGGGTCAAATCACATCTGGGTGTCCCCAGTATCAAACGAAGGCTCGTTCTAGACCAAAATTGACATTCTGCAGCTAACCACACTGTCAAAATTCTCACCTAGGGCATGGTTCTCGACGGCATTGATTGGGTCAACTATTAACCGATTCTGGTCTATGGTATAATTGCACCAGACATGCCCCTAGCCTAATTCTACCGTTCCGGAGCTAATGGAATCATTAGAATTCTACTCTGAGACAATTTACTATGATTTTACCCAAAAACTCATTTTAGGAGCTTTAACTTCTTGTTAACCCGCAAACTTGCATAGTTCACTCCCAAAATGACCCACAACCATTCCATCACCACCAAAAAGCCATAAAAGGTTCGAGGCCATCATACAAAAGCTCAAATCAACAGAATCACTGCAAAAATATGGAAATGACCCTGAGGGTCATTACAACATCCACCACTAATAAGACTTTCATCCATGAAAGTATGAATACAAGCATAAATGCATGTTTCAGTCCATACCATGGTTTTGTCGATCAAAAGTAGGCTTTGTATCCCACAGCAGTTTTGGTACTCCCTTTGCTATCCAAAAATGCAACTACAAATGTCCCACAGGCTAACCAAATAACGACGAACCGCAGGGCTAAAACCCCCTTCCTTTGCTGTCAAACCTACTCAAAATCGCCACCAAAAACTCACTAATCCAGCAAATACCGAATAGGCCACCCACTTAAAAGGATCTCTATATTTCTTTTCGTACCTAGATATCCGTATCTTGCTTCTCAAACATGGTCCTCAATAGCTATTACCATTCAGCCCCCATTTTGTAGCATTTAACAATCAACCCTTGGCAAGAACCATGGCAGTAGCCACTGGTGCTTATAAGTCACCAACTCCTTGATACGCAGCATACTAGTTAGCATGACAAACAAAATCAACCACTCGCAATGACCACAAAAGTTCCCGGTGCAACCACCAGAATGTCCTTTGTCCAAACCTAGCTTAACAATATTAGGCAATCATCCAACTCCACTAAATCATATTGGAGTACATATAACTCATTTGAAATACATTGGCGCAACATCAACATACAAAATCAGGATGTATAGCAGAACAAGCTAGAGGTAGGGCTAACTTAGATGCAACTAGCCCCTGCCTCAAAACCACTCGATTTCTAATCTAAAGTTGTACCAATTGGCATTCATGGTCGGAATAACCCCAGGTGCCAACTAGGAGCTATCTTCAATCTATCTCAAACACCTCGAACCCCTGTTAAGGTGCCCTGTAACATGTTTATACCATATGGGCTCAACTCTATAGGCTCCACCTAACCAACCAAAGTGCCACATCGATAAGCGCATAATAAGAACAAGTCAATTCTCCCCCAGGGCAATATTAACACCAAAGTGATCTGACAGTATTGCTCGACTCGCGTATCACAATCTTGAGGTATAACCATACCAAATCTCCCACTAATAAAAGGGACCTTCCACCACATCTATACCTGACCCATGATAAAGTCAAAAACCCATACTCAAACAAGTGAGAAACTAATAATGCAGCTAATGATTAACATTCCCACTGACAAGCATAGCCAAGAATCTAGAAAACACAATCTCAGTTGGTTAACAATCATAACAAGTCCCTAGAGCAGAGTGGCTAACAGTTCAACTGATAATGTAATAAAATCTAATTCAATAATAGACAACTGAACTAAGTCCACAGGAATAGTA
This sequence comes from Solanum aculeatissimum, assembly GCA_038996855.1. Classification (NCBI taxonomy): domain Eukaryota; kingdom Viridiplantae; phylum Streptophyta; class Magnoliopsida; order Solanales; family Solanaceae; genus Solanum; species Solanum aculeatissimum. The sequence continues at coordinate 6,899 of JBCEWC010010052.1, read as the reverse complement.
TCCATCTCTTAATTTAATCATCACAGAATTAGAAGAACCTTATATCAATGAAATTGTCACAACAAAGTCATGGCCATAGAGGCACAAGGTGTAGCCAAGGGAATAAGTGACAACCGACGTATCAAATACTATGCATGCCTGTAGGAGACTACCCACTCTAATAAGCAAGCATCAAAATGGTCATAAGTACGCATCACAGGGTTTTGCTTACTTTAGCCACCAACAGGGTGTAATCGTAACATAGGGAACAATCACCCAGAATCCCATTAGGTGTAGCATATCCATCAATATTAGGAACTCAACATATGAAATCAATAGTTAAATAACAAAACACAGGTATACTAAGAGCACCAATGCTTATCATTACTTCAATCACACCTCTCTTGCCTTTAATATCCCTATCAGAAGCACCCATAACTCACACAACATTTAGACCAGCAGCTGATGTACAGGTATACGGTTCATAGAATTTCATCCTCAACACATCTCTTACAACACAACACATAGTCATCACCAACCAATTAACTAACCATGAAGCCTATTTCAAAGGCTCTCATAACCCCAATACCTGCAGGCTTCCAATCCGACTGTCAAAACTCGAGGGCATCTAATCTCTACTCAACGGGCTCTAGGGGTTGCTCTTTATCTAGAACTGATGATGCAGTACTTTCCCTGCCCAAAGTCTAACCTTTATGTGATATTCCCATGAGGGAATGAATTGAGCCAAATTCTCTAAAATTGAAGAACCATTGAAAATACACACAACAAGAACCAATAACACAGAAAAGTTCCTAAATATCCCATAGCCTCTTGGAGATAAGCCACGAATGTCTCCTCATCCATCCATAAGTCACTACTAGACAGTGGCTCTATACAGCTGAGACAAGTGAACCTTAAGCTCTGATACCACCTTATCATAACCTAGTCTCAGTCATGATGGCGTCGGCTAGATCTCATTTACAAGCAAGCCAATTACCTAACCCACAGGGTACATATCCTAGCTTTCTAGTCTAAATCATAACCAATAAGACAATATAAATAACCAAAATGTGCCAAGAACCTGAAAGTCAACTATACAGAGCTACAATAGACACAAGGACATAATATATACATATATCAATAACAATAATAATGTACAAATCAAGAGTTCTCCTACAAATACAACCATAACTACAAGTAGAGGGTCAATGTATGGAAATAATAGACGACCATCAAACGTAGGAGATTGCGATGAAACTAGAGTTGTCGTTGCTCACCAAAAGTCTCCTAAGTGTTGCCAAATTCACAACTTAGCTATCACAACCCGTACCTGAACCTGCACCATGGGTAGATGCAGAAGTAGGGGTGACTACTAGAAAAAGGCACCCAGTAGGCATCATCAGCGGACTGAGTGAAATAATATACATATGAAAAGCTCAGAATAGAGAACTACAGCAAGTCTAACAACTCAAAACTCAGATCAAGGACAAGCATGTTTGGAAGACTCTCAAACCCTCAGCTGAACCACCCCAAGTGATGAAAAATATTGACCAGACTAACAAAACCATGTAGGGCCATACCACAACTGCCCCAAATAAGGCATAGTGTTGTACACAGGTACAAGGCCCTAGTAACTATGCCTATACACAACTCGGGCCCCCATAAGCCGGGGAGGTACACCTACACACTATATAGAACTGACAGATCATCACAGAATCTCATAAAACCATCACACAATCCCATAGATCTATCACAGCACCCCATAAAACCATCATAAAGCATAGCTCTCCCCATTATCAAAATAAGGGTCAACTTTATGTGGGTGTAAGGCCTAATATCTAAGCCTGAATACCTCCGGGACCCCATAAGCCTAGAAGGTAAACTCACTCACAATATAGGTATGAATAGGTGTGTGGATTCATGGGTAATCAATAATCGAGTCCTAGATCTAAAATGTACATCTGTAACGGTGGGATGTATCCCCCACGGAAGAAAGAATCCCCTCCACATAGAAAATATGCCTTATCTCATAATGTAAATCACGGGGCCTCACCACCATAGTGGAATAAGTAGAGTCCTTGACCCAAAACATCAATCAACGGGGCATAGTCCCAAATATAAAATTAGTAGGGTGCCCGACATAAATCAACTAGTGCATAATGCAACCAGTAGGGTCTGTGACCCAGAATATTAGTAGGTGCTCTATCCTAAGAATCATTATCTGAAGCTCGATACTCAGGCACAACAACCAGAACTTGGAACTTAGGGCGTGTAACTCAGGGACATAAATACTCGAGTATGGTTATCGGTGCTCGAACAACAATGAGGAATGTCATATATGACTCGTGATATCTAACAGTCACTCACTTAACCAATATATTCAGATCTAGAACTCCAAACTCATATTGTGCCCAAAGTCAATGTAGGCAACAACGCTCACAGCCCAGGTATCCCTAATCTCAATCCAAATCATACAACCATAATGACCATCCCTCTCAGATACAGTAGATACCTCAGCATTAGATGGAAAGAATCAGTGCATAACAACTATCAATAATATATCAAAGTGTATATATATATATATATATATATCTTATATTATCATAGGGTTATGCCCAACAAAAGCCAAGTATACCATAACCACATCAACCCCAAATTTCCAAAGTAAACATAGATAATCATGTGTATCATAAGTATCCCGGGAAACCCTACCCAGCAAAGGCATATCTATACTAGAATCAGGTCATAGTACGATATATAATCAATATACAGTCTCCTGGTCATCATATCTCAGTAGTAACATGCTATACACACTCACATAGGTACGAGTCAAGTCAAAACACATGCCCATCTTAGGGCACTAGCTCATATTCGACCCTTCCATGGCCCTATCTCTGTGTAAAGCAACTTGTAGGGCAACATCAATATAACCTAAGCTAAGACCAAAGAGGCTAGACAATCGGAGGGATATTACCCAGAATTATATCGCAGCCCAATTGCTATCAAGGACATCACCCACGACAACCATGTGTCGACCCACTAAAAATGTGCCCTTCTTTAAATAGGATGTGATACCCAAAACAAACTAACACTACTAGTATCTCATCATAGATAATACCAAGAAACTTGTAAGATAAAATATGACCCTTGTTAACAGGGTCAAACTCCCATCTCAACCCCACCAATGGCTCAATAGAAACACCTCTTGTATCATAGAATGTAAGACTCTCTTAGGAGTGCAGCTATTTGCATCCCCAGAATATGAGGTGTTTCTTATGTCACTAGTTAATAGCACTAATCCATAATAGATAATAATGCTATACAGGATCAAGTAAGTCATGGGGAAAATAGAATCGGGTTTAAATAGGCAATCTACCATAATCCAGGCAACTATAAGTACTCAGAACTGGTATAAATACTAAAATCAGTGCACAAGTTAGCATGTGATTACTTGCCATTCTCAAGAATAAATATTTTTAGTAATTAAAGGCCACACATATATACATGCAAGATTTAAGCTCAGAGTACATACCTATAACCTGTCCTCAGCCTATCCAACCACTCTCAGGCCCTTCTCGTAGCCAAACGGTATAAGAATTTATCTAATACAATATTTACAGCTAATACAATCCTCAATATAACAACTAAAGTCCCATATCACAATATACAACACATGCAGATTTCCAACCAACTATATGTAATATATATTCCATAGTTCAACTCATTCATAGTACATTCTACACCTTCTAGCTCAAATATGCAAACATTTTATCTCGGTCTAGGTTAAAGGAAGTCTAGTCTACCTGACATCCGTCGTCTCTTGCTTTGAGTCAACCAGCAAAGCTTTTCCTTTCAAAATCGCTTCCCGGTGCTGATCAACTACTACAATAAAATCCATAGGGTCAATATGGTCAAATTAGCTGTAAAAACTTGAAGAATGGGCAAAAATATATTAATTGGGTCTAAAATATAGAAAATAGGGACCACGCCAAAAATCCCACAAAAGTTCTCAAAAAATACCCCATATCATCCCAAGTCCATAGCAAGAAATTAAGCCAAAATGGACCCCAAAAGCCCAAGAATATGGCCAAAAATGGAGTCAAAAACTTTATCGAGAAAATATTCTTTTCAAAAATTTCTTGGTAAATGTTTTTAAAAATTAGACAAAACCAGTGAACACCTAGCATACCACAACATTTTTCTCGGAACATAGAATAATTTAGGCTTAAATTTCACTTAATTCCATTGAGAAATGACCAAGATATCTCTATGTAAAGTTTCCACCAATTCTGATATATAACCAGCAAAAATAGAGATTTTACCTCAAAATACATGCCAAATCCTGAATCTGACTTCACCAAGGCATTCCTCACGAACGTTTGAGTCACATAGCATTTTGAATCACTCAAATCGGATGAAAAATAAGCTTTGGATCATAGTGCGAAGTTGAGAGGAAATTTGTATACATTTTCCTTGAAACATGCACACACATATATATAGGGGTACTGCTGCCAGATCACTGCCACGTGGTGGTGCTAGGTAATACCACGTGGCAGCAGCAAAGTAAGCCATGTCATCCCTCTCCATTAACCTTTCAATTCCCTTTTTCGCCATTTCAGACTTTAATTTTCTCAAATGAGTTGTGTAACCCTGTTGGTTTCAACGTCCCGGATGCAATGGTGCAGTCGGAATTTCCAACAGATCATACCATGATAAAGTGAGGGTCCCAGCTCTTTATATGCAAGTTTTAACGAAAAGCCTCCAGGGTCTCAAATCACAACTGGACATCCCTAGTATCAAATGAAGAATCATGGTAGACCAAAATTGACATTCCAAAGCTAACTATTCTACCAAAATGCTCACTTAGGGTATGGTTGCTGAGGGCTACTAGGTCAACTATTAACTGATTTCAGCAGCCAAATTTGCAGTCCATGATATAATTGTATCGGACATGCCCCAAGCCTAATTCGGCCATTTTAGAGCTAATGGAATTATCAGAATTTCACTCTGAGACCATTTACTTAGACTTTACTTGAAAACTCATTTTATCATCTTTAATTTCTCGTTAACCCACAAACTTGCATAATTCTCTCCCAAAATGACCCATAACTATTCCAATAGCACAAACAAGCCACTAAAGATCCAAAGTTATTATAAAGAAGCTCAAATCAACAGAATTGTTGCAGAAATATGAAAATGGCCCGGAGGGTCATTACACTAACACATATGTTTTTCCTACATAATCTAACCATGTAGGGACGGATGCACCTATCCATCCTCCTCCACGTGACTAGCTTGGTTCGTGAAGATGGTTGATGTGGTGAGTCCTCCATTCTAGGGATAATATACAATTTCATTCTTTCTTATGTCGAGATACTTTCATTTTACTTTGTATTTTGAGGGTGAGCGTAGGACATGTCTTGGCCCCTGTCCTACTCATATTTTAAAGGTGTTGTTTGATACATATGTTATGTACCTATTATGAGATGTTGAGCTTTTATTTATATTTGTTATTTTGCCCTATCCTCCATGTGATGCTTATTAATGTTGTTGATGCTGATGGAATGGAGTTAATCTTTCTAAGTCCTTACTTCCCCATAGATTGAGTCATACTTAACCTCCCCTTAGTCTTGCTTGTTATGTGATTCATGGAAATCCCCTTAGTCTTGCTTGTTATGTGATTCATGGAAATTCCTTTCTCTTATCTATCTCCTTAGCATGAGTCCAAGGCCTCGATTTTCCTTAGAATTACTTGTTGATGCTTTCTTTATCTTCGGCAACCAAGGATGTGCATGAGATATGCTAAGAGGCTCATTTAGGTTACCTTTGTGTCACGACCCGAAAGTGGGGCCTAGATATGACATGGCGAAGGATAATCTGAAGGTCCACGATCAAGCCATCATAGCATCATCACACACATCATCGGTTCAGAAGCACAGAAAATAAACACATAACACATAATTCTAGGAGAAACGGGGCTTTGGACTCAAGCTATGGGGATGTTGCCAGGAATGGGATAAGCATGAACCACATAGCACATAACAAGAATTTCTAAGGGGAGGGTAAGTAGAACTCAAGCTATGGGGGCACACCGGGGTTATAGGACTTTCCACATAAGCATAATCATAAGCACAAGCATAATCAAAACATCATTCCCATAACATAATCCCAATAGTCATAACATCCCAAAATAAGCATAATATAACGTGCAAGATTTTAGTGGTCCAACATTGCCTCTACATAGAAAGAGCAGGACCTCGACATAGTTTGAGGCTCACCCTCAATACATGAAATAAGAAAATAAACAACTACAAGAGAGATAGAGGGTAGCTATTGCCCTTGAACAAAGGGCTCACCATAAGCTAGTAGCTTCAAGAGTCACTCGTTGTGTAAAGGTAGATAGAGGTTGTTGTCGGTCCCTACATGGTTAGAACATGTAGATAAGAGTATGGGTTAGCACAATAAAGCACTAAGTATGCGGTCATGCAAATGCATATGCATATGAACCTATAACAACATACATGGTAAGGGCACTTACATAGAAGAGAATATAAGCAGGGACAATATAACAATATGCCATGATAATCATGATGCATGAAATGTCATAATGCTTATAACGTAGAGGGGATGGAACCATAACCGACATCCAAATTCAAGTGAGCTATAACATGAACTTGCCCAATGAAGCCTCCCATTGGATCAGAGAAGTTTACTTGCCAAAGGTAATCTACACCACATCTTACGGGCCTTCCATTTTGATGTGATGGCCATCTTCCTTACGGGTCTCCCATTTCTGAAGGATTTGCATAACATAGCATATCGTATCAAAGCATACTTACGGGTCTCCCATTTTGGTAGCAACCTATGGTGGCACATAGTTTCGGGAAAGGAGTGGGACCCTTGGGGATAGCCCACTTACT
>JBCEWC010010051.1:0-18070 GCA_038996855.1 Solanum aculeatissimum | reverse complement strand
CAATTTTGCATTCACCTTTCAACTCGCACTGCTTCGGAATAAGCTTCCGTAATTCACTGATTTCAGGCGACCCATAGGAAAATTTTCCTATGACTGCAAATTGTAAGTTTTCGTTTACTATCATCTGATCAATCTCCGATTGATCCCATAGAACAATAGGTTTTCCGTGCAAATAAGAAATAGGCTTTCTAGACAATGGCATGGTCAATGTAACAGGAGGTTTTAACAGACTGACAAAAGATGGAGGCGTGATTTAGAGCAGTGGTGGGGCTGTCAGCCCAGCCCCAGGAGGGAGCTGGCCAACGGCCGGAGTGGCCATGGCAAGGCAAAAGATTCAGCGGCGGCAGAGTTTTGCAGAGAGAAAAATTTTTTGATCGTGAAAAATTTCAGATAAAGGGGCTATTCATCATCAGAACTAAGTACTTTTCATACCAAGCGTAAATTTATGTAACAAATAATAAATGTGAACTCATAACTCAAAAAATATAATCAACTCAATATTAAGAGCCTTAAATCTACTACTTATATATAAGTGTGGATAAGTAGGCGGTCGACGTGCCTATTTCAGCTGCTTGCTTAAACAGGTAGCTGCTGATTGACGTATCTGCTTCAGCTGCTTGATTTTACTATATTATTTCTATTAATTATTTCTTCAACTACTTCAACTATGCTTTATAATATTACTCTTAATAAATTATTTTTTCAGTTATTTCAATTATGATTATATTATATCACCTAAATCAATTATTTTAAATCATGTAAATATTAAAATTATGATAAAATAAACACAAAATGATAAATTAGATCTTTTAAAATTCAATAAATTAAATAACATCAACACATATATCGGGAAATGGAGAGTAAGATACATTATTTTAAATTTATGTAAAACGTACTATAAATTGTAATAATTAATAATTCAAAATATTATCATCAATTTAACATACTTAAAAGACACGTGAAAAAAATATTTGAGTCTTAAAATTTTATCGATATCACATAAAACAGAACTTATATTTGAAAATAACGCAAAAAATACTGTAAATCTTAAAAATTAATTTTACCAAATATGTAAAAAAATTAGTTGACTCTTAAAATTTTATCAGTGTCAATACAATAAGATAGAGAAAGTAACATGTATTTGAAAATAACTTTAAAAAATAAAAAATATATTTAAAAAATTCTATCAACATCAGATTAATCGAAACAAAAAAATATATATATTGGGCTCGTGTTAACACGACCTTTTGTAACTAGTTAACACATAAGACTGAAGGCTTGATTAGCTGAGATTGGTATCTTGTTTGTAAGGCACAATGTTGCCTGACAGTATATATCACCTGTCATATCAGGCAGGAAATGCAATTTAATATAATATAAAAGCCTATAATTATACTGCAGCTAATAGGTATACAATTATGAATATGATAAATGAACATAAATTTATAATCTTTAAATCATATATATATATATATGCAAATTAAAGCTCAAAGCTGAAAATATACTTTTGCATGGATTGTGGACTCTATTTAATTGAAAACAGTCTCATTACCTTTCAAATAATTCATATTTGGATATATTTTATTCACTCTAAACCTTACTTGTGGACTCTAGATATATCATTTGTTGTTGTTGTTGCATGGTAGATGGTCTTTAGCGTGAAATTCGTTACACTCAAAAAAATATCTAAAAAGAGAGTTAAGAAGACTTATGATAAAAATAACATGATTATATTGTCAGTCCCAACCTTAATGAACGAACTTTGATTGTTTGGTTTTTGACCAGCTCTTGTTCACCCTTCCCAATGTGGCATTTCTTTGTTTTGTTTTGTTTTTCCATTTGATATTTGATTTTCACGTTGACTAATCCAGATTCACATCAAGAAAATTTCACAAAAGTAGGGTATAACACTCCTAACAAAGACAATTACATTCATGAGGTTCAAACTCAAAATCTTTAATTATGGTTCCTTCATTGTGATTTTCGAGGGCAAAAATGCTTTGTTACTAGGGTTTCCATTTCCTCAACCAAGTTGGTTGTGTCAACCTTAAGATTAATTTGACATTTTGTTATGAGCCAAACAGAAAGATATATGAAAGTACAGATAATAAAGTACATAACTATTAGTGATAAATATAGAAAGTGATTAAAAAGCCAATTGACATTTGATTGCACGGACAGTACTTTTTGGAACTAACTAAAATTCCACTTTTGTTTTCTACATAGTTTAGTGTTTATCATATTTTGTATATGCATTTCATGTTTCCTTCTGATTTTGGGACCCGATATTTTTTAGCTGAGGGTCTTTCGGAAACAAGTTCTCTCTTTATATGAGATAGTAATAAGATTTGCGTATATTTTACCCTCCCTAGATCACACTTGTGGGATTCCACTGAATATGTTATTGTTGTTGTATTTCATGTTTCCTCGTTTCTAATTTGTTATGTCCCACCTTTTAGATAAGTTTGGAGTAGAGATGGAGGTAGAGTATCGATATTGAGTTCAACTGAATTCAGTATAAAGTAAATATTTATGTGTAAAAATTCGTGAAAATTAACAAATAATAGACGAGAACTCGTAACCGTAATCGATTGATGATGAAGAAAGAGAATTCTTGGTTCAGTTCTCCACCTTAACGACAAAAAATAGGATTAATCAAATTCTATTGAGTCTGACTCATAGTGATCATTTATCAAAGAATGACTCTGGTTATCAAATGACTGAACAATCGGGAGCAATTTACTTATGATACTTAGTTGACATTCATATAAAGCAGCTTAGTAGCAACACTCTTTCTACTGGCCAGCGTGGCGCTGCTGGATGCTTCTGATCAATAGAACACGAAGAGCAGGAGTAGGAGTTCGCTTTAGGGGCAGAATCTATTCAAAGATATAATCGATTCAATGCTAAATCAGTTTGACTGGTTCGAACTAAACTAAACTAATTGTATTCAAGATTTTTAATCGATTTGATTTGACTTTTTTATTCTACTGACACACATTATGAAAAATTATTGTGTCAAGTGGTGAAATTAGATGACGTTGGTACTATTAAGAACAACTATCTCATGTATGATGATTTAAAAATAAAAAAACAACATGAGGAAACATATAACGTTATTTTTTAATTGCTATAGGGGAATATTTTTTTTGAAAAAACATATAATATAAGGTAACATAAATTCATTTCCACAGAATACATGAATGTTTTAGTAAATGTTAATATAGAGGATTGACTATAAAAGAAAGCAGAAAGTCAAGGGAAAGATCTCTATTTTGAGGAAATGACAGAATACACTCCGTTCCTTTAAAGTTGTTATATTCCGTTTTTCAAAAATTAATTTGATTAATTTTTAAAATTAAATTAAATTACATTACGAAAAATATTATAAGTATAATAAAAAAAATACATTTTAAAATATTAGTCAAAGTCTATATTATTTGATTCTAAAAAAAAAGAATAACAACTAAAAAAGAACGAAGAAAATATAATTTTGTACCACCACTTTCTTATATATCACAATTTTATTTGGCTTTCAAACTTTGTATTTAATTAAACAGTGTCATATAAATTAAGACGGAGAAAAAATAACAAATTTTCAATTATACTTTTAGCCATGATACAAAATTATAACCTGATGAGTTAGTCCAAAGCATTTATCCAAAGGACAGAAGGGATGGTGACTAAATGAATTGTCATTATATTTTGTGCTTGTACATATATTTATTTTATGTCAGAGCACACATTATATCTTCAGGTAAATTAAATATCACTTTCAAGAAAATGTTTAATTTATCTTTTTTGTTTCCCTTTTAATACCTCAAATAAAAAATAGTCCAAAATAAACCTAACTAGGGTTTCATTTTCATGAACAAATATAGTACAGTAGTAGTTTATAAAATTATTGTGAGACAGAAAAAAAAAATTAAGACCTGACAAAATAGAAATCTGTTCCATTTATTGTACTGTATATCCATCTCAAATTATTTTTGTGTTTTTCTTTTTCACGTTTTTGGAGTAACTGGTAAAGTTGTTGTCATTGCATATGATCAAAAGGTTACGGGTTCAAGCCTTGAAAACAGTCTCCGGTAGAAATGCAAAATAAGGTTGCATACAATAAACTCTTATAGTCAGACCATTCCCCATACCCTACACATAGCAAGAGCTTTAGTGCACTGGACTTGCCCTTTTTTTCACTTTCTTTAAAAATATTATAATTAAAAAAGATTTTGATCGTTTTATTCTTATTTATATCTGCTAAAATATAATCCCATTTCATTAGAAATTTACTCTATTTATTTATCATCACCCCCTTAATTTAGTGTTTGTGGTTTTCAAATTTAATTGAGTAAAATGGAAAATGAATAATCGACTTTTATCTAAATAACTCTTACCACTCCCACATAAAATGTATCAATTACTTACTAGTCTTTTACCTTAGTATTTGATATTCAAATCCTCTTGTCTAGAGTCATGTTAAGTGAGTCCGATTTCAAAGCGGACACTTTTGGAGCATAACATATCAAAAAGGATCTCACCAAAAATATACATCAAAACAGATACTTTTAATATATTGTGCCTAAAAAGAAAATAAGAATTTTTCCAATATATTATATATGCATGATTCTCAAGTCTTACCTTCTTGTGGAAAGCTAATAAAAAGTGTAGTTTGCCCATCTGTGCATGTCTCTTTCAAAATATCTGGTAAAGTTAATGTTATGTGATTAAGATGTCACGAATGCAAGTTTTGAAAATAAAAAGGTAAGATTGCGTACAAATAGATCTTTGTGGTCGGGTCCTTCCCCGAACCCTATACATAACGGAAGCTTTAGTGCACTAGACTTGTCTTTTTTTTATTTTACAAGAGAAGTAGAGTGATAATGAAAAGTTTGCCTTTTGAGTGAAGTGTTATTTTGGTCTTTATTTTAAAAAGGATTTATTTTTTATATATGTTGTGCACAAAAAATCTTTGTTTTGAGATCGAATTTAATGCTAAATTATATTGGACACAACATTTTGTCTCAAAAATTTGGCATATATGTCTTGTACTTGTTGATAGCAAAGGTACACTATTATAATTCTATAGAAGTACAAAGTGTTAAAAAAAAAAATTACTAGTACCAAAAAATTAAAAAGAGAAAGAAAATAAAATCTTATTATATTTATTATTAGGAGTAATTAGTTTTGCCATGATATAACTTCATAATTATAATGTAGGGGTCTTTCTTTGAAAAAGATGTAAGGTACAAAATAAATCATATATGCACACAAATCATGTTAATCAGAATTTTCACTAATTCAGAAAAAAATTTATATTGTTAAATCATTCAAAAGATAATTTCATTAACTAATTATCTAAATAAGCGAAATTAGTAACTATTAAAATAAAATAAGACAGACAATCTGCAATGACAATTCAAATTACACTAATAGTTTGAAATTCAACAAGGTAACATTGTGTACCATAATATGATGAATGATTGTATAATAATCATAACTACATCCAAATATTCTTCATATTAAGCACAATTTACTACAACAACAACATATTCAGTGAAATTTTACAAGTGGGATCTGGGGAGAGTAGAATGTACGCAAACTTTATCATTACCTCAAAGATAGAGAGGTTGTTTCTTGGAAACCCTCGTCTCAAAATTTCATAAGCAGAATAAACTAGATATGAAAAAAGGGGAAAGGAAAAGAAAAGGAAATCGGAAGAACAACTAATAATGAAAAACATGATAGTGAAATTAAGCACTTCTTTAAAGAAATTAAATAGTATTATAATTGGATTACATTAACTATAATCCTTAATTGATTACAAGTGCAAATCTAAACTCACATGATCTTCTTCAACTTCTCCTTTTGGTTCATACACAAAATTGCTTTCACAATTAGTGTTAATTTTAACCATTGGTGAAGTCCTATTCAAATCATCATTAGAAAAAACAAAATTATTAGAAGTAGATGAAGAATTATTGTGATGAATTGATGGAGGATTCTGCCAAAATGTCAATGGACTTCCACTTATAGGACTTGTAACATTAACATTATGTCCATTTCCATAAAACCTGGGAGTAATATTGTTAATATTTGTCCATGTTGAATGATGATGATGAGTTCTAATTGTAGCTCCAGCTATTTCACCAAGGCGATGACGGTTCATTATCCTATAAATGCTTGACTGATCTGTCAATCAATACAAATATTATATTTAAAGTAACAATCTATGAGTCTGTTATCATCTATCATCACATGTTGAATGATGATGACCACCATGTGTGTGTGTTTGATATGACGGGAAATATTTTCTGAAAATATTTTTTGTGGAAAAAATAACATTGTCTCCTATTTATCGGAAATATTTTCCTTGCTAAAAAATCATGACTTGTTATTTGGCAAATATTTTCCATCGTACCAAAAAACATGTACACTATATATAAAAAAGAAAAAGAAAAAATTACCATGCACTATTGAAGGCTGAAGATGAGATTGTTTGGCATTTTGTCGTTCTTTCTTGTGTGCATTTTGATGACCTCCTAAAGCTTGAGAAGTTGGAAAGCTCCTAAAACAATAATGACATTCATACTTTCTGTTGATTTCAACAGTCATGTCCATCTGACTTGCTTTAGTATTTGTCTGAAGCTCCTCATGCAAATGGTTACTGTCGATCGACTCAGGCATGTTGATGGTAGTCATCATAGTGTTAGTACTATCACCATCATCTCCAAATTCTTTACCGAAAAGCCTAATAGGCTTTTTCTTAACGGGTCGAATGATAGGAAGTTGAGAGAAGGACTCCACATTCATGAAATCAAGAGCTTCTCTTTCAATCTTATTCTCCATGGATTTGATTTCTAGGAAGTGAGAAGTATTTGGAATAAAGAAGAAAATGCCTAAAGAGGAATTGAAGAATGTTGTTTATATTAGGATTTTGGAAGAGTTGAATAGGACTTGATGGGACCAATGAAGGAAGTGATCTATTCAATGAGTTAGTTATAAGTTAACTAATAGTGTAAAACACTTTACACTATTAGATCATGACATATACGAGAATTTATTTTTTCCATTTTAATTTATGTGATATAGCTTGTCTTCGCACAAAATTTAAAGATGCATGCCAAAATATTCGATCGTATTGCTATAAGACTTCGAAATTAACATGCAGTGACGAAGTCAGAATTTCAACTAAGGGGTATTAAAGTTTAAAGAAGTAGAATCCTGTAGAAGGCAAGAGGAGTGTCATCAATATGTAATATCTATTTTTACCTAGCTAAAAAATGTAATTTTCTGACTGACACCCCTCAAATATATGTGGCTCTGTCCTTGCTAGCGTGGTATAAAAGATGTTATGACCTTTGTATTTGACTATAAAAATTTCACATTTAAAAAATATATTGTTGGATGTTTCTGGCTATAAAAATATAGCGTTTTTTTAAATGAACTAGTAGAGAAATAATATCATATAAACTAAACTAAAATAAAATTTAAAAACGTGTTTGTAAATATCTTTTCTCCTATCGATATATATAAGTTAAATTCTAATTTTATTAGTATATGAGACTTTTTTCCTAATGGTGAAAATAATATAATTAATTAGATCAAAAGTTTAACCAAGGATAGTTTTTTTTTTTTTTTTTTGCATAGTATATATTTTATAGAGAGATAAAAAAAATAAATTGACCATTTTAACCCTGTTAAAAACATATCGTACGAAGTTGTTTTTTCTAGCTCAAAGAAATAATTTCTGTCAACTACACAGAAGATATTATAAGATAATTTTTAAGAAAAATACTTTTATTTTCTAACGTGTTAATTAAGAAATTTATTTTTGGTTTTTTTGGTACCATTGTGACATAAAATTCTCTCCTCCCAAACGTACGTTCATCAAAGAATTGTTTTAGTAGGGGCCAATGTAATTTTAAAATTTAAATATTATTAATTTGAGTTTAAAATTTTATCATATATTAACTCATTTGATTTAGCAGATTCAAAGTCGATTATTTGTATTTACTTAGTAAATTCTTTAGTCGAGAAAATTTCATAAATGGTAAAAATATAAAGCCTAATTATGTTTCATAGCTATAATTTGGGTAATTACATTTTGTAACTATAGTTATAGTAACGTTTGTACAATTTTCACGTCATTTGCATGTATACATTTGTATAATTTGTTATACAAGTCGCAATTCTTGTATAGCGTTTGTATATTTCGCTATACAATTTGATTCACACACAATGTTTGTATAAATTGTGCGAATTGTATAAATTGTGCGAATTATACAGCTAAATGTTTGTCGTGAGCTGTAATTAATTCAAATTATAGCTATGTTAACTATTTAACTAGTATATATATATTTAAATATATTTTTTTTTGAGATTTTATTAACAAGATGTACTATGTGAAACTCTATAATAACACCACAAAAAGATACATTTTATGGAGTTTTTTGGACCAACTTAGAAAAGGACTACACGTTAACTCAATGTGGAAAAAATTAGCTGACATCGACAAGATCGACACATGCAAGAGTGATTTTGATATCATGTGCAATTTTATCAAAACTCAGCAAGGCAAGGTTACTCTTGCCTTATCAAGATTTTATCTAAACTTAGTTGAATTCTGACTCACATCGACAAGCTAAGGCTGACACAAGAGTGATTTTGATATCGATCGTATGCAATTTTATCTAAAAATTAGTTGAATTCTGATCCATATTGACAAGGCTGACACAGGTCAGACTGATTTTGATATCATGTGTAATGGCTCAGTCCACTAATGATATTATCCGTTTTCGGTCTAGGCTTGCAAAGGCTTTAAACCTGTTTACTTATATATCCAACATCTCTTATGTTTTATCGATGTGAGACTTCGTATCTTGAGATGAATTGTTACGAGGATTAATTTGATCATTGGGAATTGATTTTATAAATTAATTTAATCGAAATTGATCATTTAATTGTTATATTTAATATTGGTTCTTATTTTCTGTTGACAATTTGTGGATGTCATTCAACAAGTGCTCCTATAAATGTTAAAGAGCAGTACTTTTTACAACTAGAAGGTACATATTAATTAATTACCCTTAAATGGTTAACAACTACGATCCAATCAATTGATGAGATGGGAAATTAATATAAATTTTTTTTAAAAAAATTAGATAATTCAACTAAAGTCTTAATTAATTATGTATAAACTTGATTATAATTTATAATTAACATGACATTCTTTAGTAGTTATACTGTTTGGTGTAATTTGATGGACTTCGAAATAAAAGTTGATGTAGATTTAAAATTTAAATTTTATGATTTGAGTGTGAAGTATCTTATTATCATAATTTATTTTAATTTACTACGTTCAAAATTAATTATATTTATTTTTATGTTGAAGTTTTAATATATATACATGACACTATTGAGTAGTCTAAATTTTTATCATTTATATATAGTTCTGTTAGTAGGTGTAGTTTGATGCACTTCATAATTAATAAAAATCGATGTGTTTCATGCGAGTTCAAGATTTATATTTTATGATTTGAGTGCGAAATTTTATGATTTGGGTGCGATATTTTATCGTAACTCATTTCATTTATTAGGTTTGACATTAATTATATTTACTTATTTGTTGAATTTTCTTAATATTTATTATAAGGATTTCTAATTGAAGTTATTGAGTTAAGATGAACTCATATATAAGCCATCCATCAGTTCTTTATCATCGTGATGTCTAATATCGAGTATTTTTCATCTTGATTGAAATTTGAATATGAGATCTCATAATTCTCAATTCTCAATTCACTTTATCGAAGTAAATCTTTACATCCTTAATAAACTAATACCATTATTACACTTGTTTAATTAATTTTTTATCGTATATATAAAATTCGAGCAAAAAATATTAAATTTAGATGAACGAGAAGTTTGTTTAATATTACATCAGCCCATTGTATAGCACTATTTTAAAGGAAGTGGAGCCCTCTCCATCCAACTTTTAGAATTATGATTCTCATTTGGTATGGTCTATTCAACAATTTTGACCTTATTAATTTGAACTCATGTCATATAGAATTTATTAAAATAAAAAAAAGAAAAAATTACATTGAGAGATACTAAATTTAAAAAATTATAAAAAAAAATAGCCCTTGTTGTATAGATATGTATAGTCTGTGTATATTTGTGTATCGTAATGTATATTTTGTGTATAGCCCATGTATAAGTAATATACATTATATAGAAGTGTATACTTTCTATAACTTTTGACAAACCATATTGTATAGTCATGTATAGTTTCGGTGATTTTGAGCTATTTTTTATGTAAATAAAATATGGACTACTTTTTTTATAAACATTTTACTTTTTTGTATATATATGTAATTTCTCCAATAAAAAGTTGCTATTAACACATTAACAATTTTTTAGAAAATTCATCCTTTTAAGGTTTTTACGTCAGGCCCATCACATTTTTCTTTTGAAATTATGAGTTCAGAAGTATTAATTAATTTGTAATATTTAATATTTTTCAAGTATAAATTTTGAAAATAATATATGATACATCCATCACTAACTATATGTGTTCATGTGCAAGTGTATACAATTAATTAATAAATTTAACTTATATATATACATTTGGATATAAGATAATTTTATATTGTTAATATATTATAATTAAATTAAATTAATAATCTTATTCATCATATTACTAAGTTGCAAGAAGGGAGGTGTCATTGTCCACCCAACCACCAACAAATTAATAATTAAAGGATCACCATGCATATTCAAGTTTATTTCTTTGTACCATATACAACTAGCAATAATTTAATAGGGATTTTAATTTGATGGGAGATGATGTAGAAACGTTTTCTTCTTCTTCTTGTTATTCTATTCATCTCTCTTTTAGAATAGGTAGTTTAAATGATTGTCGGTACTTAATGGACAAACTAGGACAAGTGGAGCTGAAGCACGCACTAGCCAAGGAAGGAGATCAAAGTCACAGTTATGGAAATACTACTATTTTTGTAATCCCTCCTAATTATGTACGTAACCAACTGGAAGCGGATGCCAGTAGTACCTACTATATTAGAAGCAAAAATATTATTACTACTAATTCCCCGGGCCGGAATGTGGCCCAACAAACTACATCAAGGCCAACGGCCTATTTTTAACGTTTTTTATAATATGAAGTACGTTTTAACCAAAAAAAAAAAAAGTAATTTAAATATATATGACTTTGAGGGGTCCTCTTTCTTCAATGCTCTCATAGACTTCAATTTATAACTACCTTTAACATGTACAACTTGAATGCAAAAAAAAAAAAAAAAACTATAGTGATCTTGAATTAATAATAAATTAGTTCATTATAATTAAATTGTTATAGATATTTAGTTTTAAAAAATATTTTTATATATAAGTGAAAGTTAAATTTATTTTCTTGTTTTCAATTTAGGTGTTTCCTTTTCTATGCAGCTCAATTGGTGAAAGGTGACTTCTCTTGGAGAGTGTAAAGGAGTCTGAGGTATCGGGTTTAATTCCTCATAGCGCTGCAGTGTGAAGAGGAATTAAAAGGAGCGAACTGGCTGACCTTGATAGAGATAATACCTGAGTGTGAGCTCATCAGGAGGGATCGTCAATAATACCATGAAGGAGATATGCTTTGGTAATTAAAAGTTGTTGTCACCTGATTAATAGATCACGAGTTCAAATTGTAAAAACAGTCTTTTATGAGTACATCTACCTATCCTTTTAACGTGTAATTTATATTATTATTGTGTTTAACTTTACTTTTTAGAAAAAGAATTAAATTCAGAATAATATATTATCGGTGCATAAAATATTAATTACTTCAAACTATCTTTCTATTTGTTTGACCAAATCATCTTATTTAAGATCTCCTCAAATAAATCCATTAAAAAAAAATTACCCCTCAGGAGCTCCCACTCTTTTGGTTTTCTTGGTGATTAAAACGCAGAATCTTCGTGTTGAAAATGAGAGATGCTTACCATTCGAACAATTCCCTCTTATTAGAGAGGATGTGTTGATTCATTGGTTTTTATTTCTTCATGTGGTAGAGAAAATTACGAGATATCTTACACTATTTAAATGCACTCTTTAATTTCAATCTTTTGAACGAAAGCCTTGAAGTAACAAGAAAATTGTCATAAGTTTGAATCATGAAGCACTGATACTTATTACTTGCATACATAGGAATAAGTTGTCTACATCATATTTTTCGAAGTACAATCTTTTCTCAAATTCTACGTGAATGCAGAATACTTTGTACACTAGTTGATCTGCTCGATCTTTTTAATTTTCAATCATTGATTTTCAATATTGCAGATTTACATACTTGATAAAAAGTCCATAAAAATATACTTTTTTAAGGATAATTTTTGAATTTTGAAAAAATATATATTTCTTTAACTCTACATCCAATTAAATTATACTACATAAATTGAAATGCAATAAGGTTTTTTTTTTTTTCCCAATAAAGGATGAAAGGGACCATTGATGAATTCATGATAATAAAATCCATTTGGGAGCTTCTTAAATATGAAGGCAAAAGAAAATATATATTTAAAGCTAAAAATTATAAATGAAGACAACTACTTTAGTTTTGGTTACAAAAGCATTGTTGCATACTTTCTTTCTAAAAAGCAAGCAAAAGCCATTACATAGTATTAGTACATAAATAGGATATTTTTTTGTGTTACTCTCTTAGTCCCTTTTTAGTTATATCTTGCGTTTTACAAAAATCACTTTGACTAATTTTTAAAATTAAATTAATTTTATATTTAAAAATTAAAATTTAGATATTCAAAAATTACAAGAAAAGTGTTATTGATTGCAATTTTTTCTCAAATTAATATGATGTAAAAATACATCTTAAATTGTTAGTCAAAATTTATATAATTTGACTTTGAAATAGAAACTGTGAAAACTTATAAGGAACGGAGAAAGTAGTTTTGTTTAAATTTTGACCTGATTTATATAAGTTGTACAAATTTCAAGTAAGAAATCAGAGTTTGATCAATTCCCTCGCTAAAATACTTGTCTTGCCATAATTCGCAACATGCAACCTAGAGTTACATATAAAATATTATGAGGGATCATCACGATTATTTTTATGAATGAATTTTGCCACAAATCATGACAAATTAAATTAAATTTTGATTAAATTTTTCACAAATTTTAGCAGATCACTAGTACTTGTGTGGTAATAGAGAAATAAATCATTCACAATCTTGACATATTATCAGAAGTTTTTGAGAAATTTCATCGATACATTTTTGTTTCAAAATAGGCCCTAATCAACTTTGAATTTGATGATCAACATTCTAATACTAATCTCAATAATTCACAATTATTAGATCCAACCCAAATATTCAAAAACCCACAGACCCATTTTTTCTTCTTCTAACAAACAATAACATATCCAGTAAAATTTCACACGTGGGATCTAAGGAGGATAAAAATGTACGCAGACCTCACCAAATCGAGAGGACCTGCAATGAAACTTTCCTGTTAAATTATTATTTGGGCCATCAATATTCCTATTTATGGATCTTTTAAGCCTTTTAATGTGAATACAGATCCAGCGCACTTCCGAAGCAAAAGTTGATGGGCCATTGAGGAAGTAAAATGGACTCTAATGATCTTGCGCCGAGCTCTGTTGAGCCCAAAACCCTTTTGTGCTATTTTTTGTAAAGAAAAAATGGACTATTTAGCCTGGCCCAAGTCTACTCATCTTTCATGCTATCTACTAATATATAATTACACAAACATTCCTATCATATTTACTAACACACTATAGTTTTGAAATAATAACATATTGTCTCACTAATTAATATTTTCATATCAAATTTCAACTCACATACATGTAAAGAGAGGCGAGCGAGAACAGGAAGGAGGCAAGTGAGATTTATCTATATGTGTCAGATACATCTGAATCACCCTAGATATATATCTAGAGATACCAAAACACGAGTGAGATAGAGTGATGAGCGAGATAGAAGGGAGGCGAGCCAGATTTGTCTATGTATCTCAGATACATGTGAATCCACTTGGATACAGTGTATCTCAAACAAATTATACCAAATTTTGACCCCATATATCCAAAATACATGTATTTGGGTGTGGTATCTGGAGACCAAAATCTGATATGAATTGTAATTTCGAAAACCCATATACTGTATGACCTTTGGATCAGTTAGAATGGGAAGCAATGGAGAATAGTTAACAATTTCAAGAGGGAACTCATACATCTTATACCCTACTGCATCTGTGAGTGAGCCCCAAGTCGGAACAGTTTGATATACTCGTCGACTTCATCAAATAAAGCCTATACACATTTTCAGAAAGACCAAATTCTCTTACATGTTTGTCTGAATGAACTGCAGAGTAACTGTTCAATATTCACATTGTTCAGATGTGCACTGCAGAGAGCTAGGATGCAGACTATTAACAATCCATAAGGTCAGTTAGAAGTTCAGGGATGTGTACCAACTAAAAGACCACTTGAATTTGGATATTCCTAGATACATATGAATATCTTTAGCATCAAAGCTGCCAACTTTTCAACTGCAATCCACTGAATATCATGATGCAGGTAAGTATGAAAGTCGTGAATGTCTGATCAAGCAATGTAAACCAATGAAAGTCGAAGGGATCCACCAATGAAACTATACCACCACATGGATTCTTATATATGAACAGATAGAGGTCGTAGGAAAGGTTTGGGATACTGAAAGGTAGGTCGCCACAGTTCATGCTTCATCCTCGTTATATCACAAGAATACAGATGCAAGTGAGAGAGTTCCCAAGCTGTGTGCCAATAGACACATAAATGCAACCGAGATCGAAGGGCAAAAGTGGTTGGTTCATTATTTGGGACCCATGAGGAAAGGGCTAAAAAAGGAGTCAATTAAGTATGTTGCATGCACAAAGATGACAAAGAGGGCATAAAGGAAGAAAGTCAGGTTAAACATAAGAAGCTTACCTCAAAGAGACTTAATGACTTGAAAGCACCACTGGAGAGAGACACGGTAACAAAAGAGAAGGGGACGAAAAAAGGAAGGGCAAATTGATAAGTACTAATTTTGTAACAATTAGTTAAATGGTGCTTGGCGTTTATTCAATCATGTAAAGCTCCTGAAACTAGACAGATCATAGATTCCCTATGGTAAATGAGTTTCTCGATTCATCAATGGAAAATTTGGTTTTCTGATACTATATTTCAGTCTAGAAGGCATAAATTAGAAGAAAAATCATAGGAACTGGCATGGAAAAATGATATGTCGTGAAGCATCTCAAAGAAAAATACATCCCATAGAAGTTATTTCATTACGTTAGCATGTCTTACCTAGTTAGTTCCCTGTTCTAACATAGACAAATGTACTGGAGCTAACTATATCTCTTTTGTAACCATTGCATCTTCTTAATGCCATCAGTGCAACAACTTGCTTCATTAAAAAAACTGGACTAACCAAACCTTGGGTACAATTCCAATCTGAAGGACAAACAAGAAGAACAAAGTTTCTTATAGAAGCCTCATTAGTTAGAAGGTTTGGCTTATAGAGGAATCACGGAATACTAGATTGTATTTCTACTTATCCTCCAAAAGAGAAGGACACAAACACACACAATAGAGTTCCAACATGGTAAAGATCCTCTCTTTTTGTAAGTAGAGCTACATCATAGCAAAGATTAAGGAAATACTGATAAGATCTACTACCCGTCATCTATAAGGGATTCGATGAACTAAATCAATGAAACATCTCAATCCCAAACTAGTCAGGTTCAGCTATATGAATCCTCCTTATCCAACCTGTTCTATTCGTCCGTTTCTCAAAGAGGATTCCATCATATTATGACCATTTTCATATTAACCATCAAGCTCCAGTAACCTTTCTCATTTAACAGGACATTGAAACTGCTAAACAAAGCTCAATAGCTATAAGCAAAAGGTCAAGTAAGCTTAATTCTACAGAATTCAGTTACAACTCAAATTAATCAAAGTTCTTATTATAAATTCCAAATCTAGGAGTAGAAAAATCGATCAAGTTTAAACCTTTACGTAGAAAAGATTATTACTCTAAACAATAACAAAAAGGAAAATAAATACCCAGTTCAAATGGATCTATCAATTGGTCTTTGGATCGGGCATTGGGAATAGCCCAGCTCCAGCAGATCCACGAGGAGGCGAAAACCCTAAGAACTTCTGAAGATTCGTCCTGATACTAATCGAACAAAGGAAGTACAAAAACGCCATTGAACAATCCGTCATATCATCACCCGGTAACCCTCTATGACTCATCTTCTGAACAAGACGAAAGGGTACAAACGGCAATTTAGCAACAACTTTCCCTTCAAAAAGACTGTTGAGAAACCCGAAAACCATGAACAACACAACGGCGACGACGAATCCGGATTTGAATTTGAAAAGGGAGAGATCCCGAGTTGACTCCTTAAGGGATGTTTCGACCCGATCAATTTTCTTCGTCTTCGACTTCTTCGTCAGTGCAGAAGGAACCGGGTCCTGGGTCTTCATAGTTTCGAGCTTTTTCGAAGCTTTATCGATTGTGGATTTGAGGGATTTGTATGAAGTAGTGCGGTATATGAGGAAATATGAAATTGCTTCACATACTATAGCTGTGCAGATTGAAATTCCGACAAGTGTTAAGCTGTCGGAGTATTTGATATTGGAGAAAAACGCCGCCGGCGCCGCCATTGATGATAGGAGAGAGAGCTGGTCCGTGGATGATGATTTTCAGAGAAGAGAAAGAATTATGTTTTTTCTTTGTTTATATTTCAATCCATGCATCCATTTTTATTTTATTTATCTAGTATTTACTTTTTCCCAAGGAATGCATATCGAATGACTCAATTTTAAAAATTATCAATTAAATAATTATTAAAATATTAATTAATTGACGGTTGATCAATTAATTATATTTCATTATCGATTTGATTATTGAGTTAATCACTAAAATTATATGCAAATATTTTCTTTGGTGAAAATCACTTATCCACAATGTGATTAACGAAATTTAATAGGGTTTAACAAAAATTATTAAGTAATTTGCACCTACAAATGAAATTTTAGTAGTTTGAAGGAAAAATTATGTGAAATGACAAATATTTCATATGTACTTAAGTTATTTTTTGATTAAGTATTGAACACTGCTACGTTAATTTTGCTATTTGATGTAGGACCTATTAAATTTGTATAATTTGGTTCTTAATTGTATAGGTTTAGATTTTGTATATACTTACTTTAGTTTTTTTGTACATAGTTTGTTGATATATTTGATTTGTATAAGTTAGGAAAAATGCATAATTGTACAAATTCAGAATTTTTATATAATTATCTTGTTTGTATATGATTTGTTAATACATTTGATTTGTGTAACTATTGAAAAAAACATAAATGTATAAATATAGAAGTTGTATATACTTACCTTGTTTATATATTGACAAGCGAAATATGCAAATGGACATCTGAAAAATTTCGGAGAGTATAAACACATAATTCGTATGCATTTATATTATGTATATTAGCAAGTGAATATACAAATGAAAATATCAATAGCAAACGAAACTATAACTACAAAGCATGATTAGATAAATTATAGTTAAAGTGCATAATTAAGATACTTATAATGTCTGCTTGTGAAATTTACTCTAATTTGAATATGATCGACTGGTTTAAAATAATTTTTAACAGCAAAGTGCATACAATATCAGAAAAAATTAATTTGCAAGTATACTATTAGATATAAAAGAAACCAAGTAAGTTTGTATTAGGGATAATTACAGTGCAAGGTCATTCGGTCAAAATAATTAAAAAATAGTCATTTATTGTATAAGCATGTATAGTCAGTGTATATTTTATGTATAGTCAAAATATATTCAATTTTTGAGTGTATCATAATGTATAATTCATGTATAAATAATCTACATTGTATAGTTAGTATTGTTGACATCCCGAAGGCGCAACATCGTGACAACTCGCTAAAAAATAATTTAATTATTTAATAAAAGAATTTAAAAGAAAACATAATAATTTAATATCTTA
>JBCEWC010010050.1:0-18070 GCA_038996855.1 Solanum aculeatissimum | reverse complement strand
TTGTAGATAAATATTTGAGAAGGAAAGAGGTTACTTCGCGGTAATAACAAGGTCATACAACAAGGTATGTAAGGCTACTCGATTTCCTATTATTTGACATGAAATATAGATTCTTCTGTGGCACACAAAGCCACTTATAGTCTCCAACATAGTCAACGACTTTGTCTTCATTCTTTAATATGTACAATGTTTCCATATATAGTCATTATCAAAGCTGCATACATACTTTCGATACCAAGATATATGAGTTCACTTTTCGGCTAAATAAAGTCCATGTGTTATTTCATCTCCTACATATTTCAATAATTGTGTTACCTACTCTTTTCATTGTGCACTGTCTTACATAATTTTTTATATGTCACTTGTTATATCTATAGTCCTACAGCTCAAGTGTTATGGCCACAAAAAGAATCATCTCAAAAGTAAATAAAAGATAAAGTAAAGTTGTTCGCAGCGTGGGTGGCAGCCCAGGGGCAAGAGCCTAGCATGGGTCGATATCACTTGGTTTGTGAGAGTTGCAACCCAGAGGCGAAAGCCTAGCATGGGTCGATCCCAATTTGTATAGCTATGAGGACAGCATCCCAGGGGTTAAAATGCCTAGCAGGGGTTATCCTTTCTTTACCACTGATCAGCTGGTCATTTGTATTATATGTAATACACAGATTATACAGTAAATAAAGGTAAAGGGACATAAAGAACATAAAGTACTTTATTCTACTATTTGACTAAAGGAGGTCCCTTATCTATACAACAGTGTATGATTTCATTTGAATTCTTATTTCATGCTGCAGGTACAGGAGGTAGTAGATCTCCCCAGTAGAAGTACAAGATATACATCTACTATTATTAGGCTCCAGGTTGCTTCGGAGTTTTATGTGTTTAGATCTTACGTTTTGCATTGTATAGTAGTTGATGTTGAGGCGGGGCCTGTCTCGACCCTCATCAGAGAGTTCTTATCTAGAGGCTTTGTAGACTATGTAAAGTAAAGTGTGTCATGTCTCGTATTTTGGGCATCATGGCTCCAACGGCCTAGTCATATGCATTTCCTTTTGGCTTGTTATTACTTTCTATTTTCCTAAAGACATGTTGAGTGTGGAAATACCTTATAATGTTCATAGATAGTGTGATTACAGGTTGGTTCTCCCGGGCTTGGTCGGTAACGGGTACCAGTCCGACTTAATGGGATTTTGGGCGTGACACTACATAGCTTATCATATTAAGCCTTCATAACATATCAAAGTGGTCCAAGCACCCAAAATGCTCCAAGAGCCATAACAAAGAGACTATGTGATCACAAGCCTTAACATATCATATCATAACAAGAGTTTCGTCATAACCAATTTTGAATGCACATGCTATGAATGAGGAACAAGTGCATAGGTAATGGAATTCAAGCTTTAAATCACAATTCAATGGATAATACAACTTAAATCATGATAAAATCCATATTTAACGCATAATGCAATTTACCCATGCATAATTAAACCATAATGGGACATGTACAATGATTCTTCAAGAATCTCCATGAACGTCATAAAATTCAAACTTAAATCATCATTAAATCACCTAGTTTCTACAGCCCACAATTCAATGCAATGAAATATACCAAAATTAGAAGAACCCATAACTTGAAGAAACCTAAAATCATGAATTAAAGAGTAGGGTTCTTGTGTCTTCATGGATGAAAGGGAATCCATGAATCAAACCCACATACCTTGAGTTTAAATCGAGAGAATTGAGGAATTTAGCAAGCAAGGTGATCTTCCCCAATTTTCTTCAAGCTTTCAACAATGGAGGTCAAGAGAATTCAAGAAATTTTAGAAAGGATTGAAGAGTGTTTTGATGAGTGAAATAGGATTAGAATTTGAATTTAAGAGTTTAGGAGACTTTAGGGAGGCTAAAAGAGTCATAGGATTAAACCAATTTATGAAATTATCATTAATGAAGCGGACTAATCACTGAAACACAGTGCCACACGGAAGGCCCCTGTTGGCTGTCCAATGGTACATGGACCGTGTACCTGTCTGTGTGGCCTCACTTGGCCTCGATTTTGACTCGAACTCTCGAGGGACTTTCTGGAACACTTCAAGAAGAGACTCACGGACCGTGTATCTGCACACATACCGTGTACTTGTCCGTGGAGACACACTTAGCCCGGAGTCCATCCCCAAAATCTTGCCAAGTTTCTGCCCCACTTCACGGGACCCCTCAATGGCCGTAAAGTGGCTCACAGACTATGGGGTGGTCCGTGAGACTTTCCTTGGTCCATGGCTTGGAACCCAACCCTTGGGAGATCACTGGAACCATCCACGGACACCCAAACGGACCGTGGACCACCAAACGGTCCGTGGTCCGGTCCTTAACCCATTTCTAAAGCCTTGTTTCTAGCGTCCTTACAAATACGACCAGTCTCACTGTTTTAGCCATAACTTTCTCATACGAACTCTGAATTGAGTGAAACCAGTTGAGGTTCGAAGATATCTCTTCATAGCTCAAGTTCTCTTCAATAGTCACACATTCCTAAGGTGTAATTGCCTTAGGGTCACCAACCAACTTCTTCAACATAGACACATGGAAAACCGAATAAATAGAACTCATGTCCAAAGGTAAGTCCAACCTATATGCCACATTGCCAAACCTTTCCATAATCTCATAAGGTCCGACGTACCGGGAACTCAACTTGCCCCTCTTTCCAAAAAGCATAATGCCTTTTATGGGAGACACTTTCACATATACCCAATCGCCAACATGGAATTCAAGATCTCTCTTCCTCACATCCGAATAGGAGTTTTTGCGACTTTGAGCCATATTCAACCTTTCCCGAATCAACTTAACCTTTTCAATGGCCTCAATAACCAAGTCCGGGCCTTACAAGGCCACCTCAACTATTTTGAACCAACCAACCGGAGGCCTACATCTCCTACCATACAAAGCTTCTAACGGAGCCATACCAATACTAGCATGGAAACTATTATTGTAGGCAAACTCGATGAGAGGTAGATGGTCATCCCAATTTCCTTTGAACTCCAATACACAAGCCCTTAGCATATACTCCAAGGTTTGAATTGTCCTTTCAGCTTGCCAATCGGTTTGAGGATGAAATGTGGTGCTCAACTTGACTTTAGTACCAAGTCCCTTTTGAAAGGACCTCCAAAAATGAGAAGTAAATTGAGTACCACGATCCGATATGATAGACCTTGGTATACCATGCAATCTTACAAACTCCCGAATGTACACCTTAGCATACTCCTCGGCACTATATATAGTCTTAAAGGGTAAGAAATGAGCCGACTTGGTCATTCTATCAACCACCACCTATATAGAATCAAATTTTCTCCGGGTACGAGGTAACCCAACCATGAAGTCCATATTCACATCTTCCCACTTCCAAGTAGAAATTTCAATATCTTGTGTCAAGCCACCAGGCCTTTGATGTTCTACTTTCACTTGTCGACAATTAGGACACTCCGATACGAACTTTGCTATATCTTTCTTCATACTATGCCACCAATACTACTCTCTTGATTCTCAGTGCGGTTTGGTAGATCACGGATGAATAGAATATTATGAATTGTGAGCCTCTTTCATGATGGTTTCCCTCAAGCCATCCACATCTAGAACACATAGACGGTCTTGGTACCGAAGCACACCATCTTCCCCTTGGGAGAAAACCTTAATTTTTCCATTGGCAACCAACTTTTTCAACTTCACCAAGGAAGGATCTAAATCTTGTTTATCCTTAATATCAACCACCAAGGAAGACTCAGATCCACCTTGCACAAGGATTCCGCCATTGTCGGATTTAGCCAACCTTACCCCCAATCTAGCAAAACGGTGAACATCCTTTGCTATCTCTTTTTTCCCCTCATCCACATGTGTCACACTTCCCATAGAGAGTCTACTAAGAGCATCCACCACAACATTAGCCTTACCGGGGTGATAAAGGATACTCATATCATAATCTTTAAGAAGTTCCAACCATCTTCTTTACCTCAAATTAAGGTCCCTTTAGGTGAACACATATTGTAAGCTCTAGTGATCGATGAAAACATCCACATGAATCCCATAAAAATAATGCCACAAAATTTTCAAAGCAAACACTATCTCCGCTAATTTAAGATCATGGGTCAGATAATTTTGTTCATACACCTTCAATTGTCGAGAAGAATAAGCAATCACCTTACCATGTTGCATAAGTACACAACCCAAACCAACACGTGATGCATCACAATAAACTACAAACCCATCTAACCCATTTGCCAAGGTCAAAATCGGAGTCGATATAAGTCGGTCCTTCAATATTTGGAAACTTTTCTCACATTCATTTGTCCACACAAACTTGGCTTTCTTTTGAGTCAACTTGGTCAATGGAGATGCTATTGAGGAGAACCCTTCAACAAACCATCTATAATAATCGGCCAAACCAAGGAAACTTCTAATATCCGAAGGAGTCAATGGTCTAGGCCAATCCCTCACCGCTTCGGTTTTCTTAGGATCAACCTTGATGCCATCACCGGACACTACATTACAAAGGAAGGGAACTTCTCCCAACCAAACCTCACATTTGCTAAACTTGGGATACAATTTCTTTTCTCTCAAATTATGGAGAGTCAACCTCAAATGACCCATATGCTCTTGTTCACTATGGGAGTAGATCAAAATATCATCAATAAAGACCACATTAAAATTATCAAGAAATGACTTGAACACCCGATTCATAAGATCCATAAACACCACTGGGGCATTTGTCAACCCAAATGACATCGCTACAAATTCAAATGCCCATAACGAGTCTGGAAGACTATTTTTGGAATATCACATTCCCTCACCTTCAATTGGTGATAACTCGAATAAAGATCTATCTTGGAGAAATGAGTAGCTCCTCTAAGTTGATCAAACAAATCATCAATCCTAGGCAACAGGTACCTATTCTTAACGGTCACCTTGTTCAATTGCCTATAATCCATACACATCCGAAGAGACCCATCCTTCTTTCTCACAAACAACACGGGAGCACCCCAAGGTGAGATACTCGGCCTAATATACCCCTTTTCTAGGAAATATTTCAATTGGTCCTTCAACTCCTTCAATTCTGTCGGGGCCATATGATAAGGAGGAATAGTGATAGGTTGAGTATCCAGAAGAAGGTCTATACCAAAATCCACTTCTCTATCGGGAGGAATATCGGGCAAGTCCTCAGGAAACACATTGGGAAAGTCATTTACCACCAGGATTGATTCAAGCCTAGGTGACTCACCCTCCACATCTCTTACCCACACAATATGATAGATGCACCCTTGAAAAAGATCTTACAGGCTTTAAGGTAGGAAATAAACCAACCCTTAACCATGGAATCACTACCCTTCCATTCCAACACGATTTCATTCAGAACTTGGAATTTGACCTACCTAGTTCTATAATCAATTGAGTCATATGATGCATGCAACCAATCCATCCCACGAATGACATCAAAATCATACATTTCAAGTTCTACAAGGTCACCGGGGAACACTTTATGCAACACCAACACGAGACAACCCCGATACACTTTCCGGGCAACAATAGAATCACCCACGGGAGTATACACCGAATATGGTTTCCTTAAGGTTTTAGAACTCACACCAAATTTAACAGCCAAAAAAGGAGTCACAAATGATAAATTTACACCTGGATCAAGTAAAGCATAAGAATCAAAGTTAAGGATTTTCAACATACCAGTCACGACATTTAGAGCTTCCTCCACCTCTTGGCGGGCATAAAGAGCATAGAACCAAATCTTCCTAGGAGCACCACCAATCGAGGCATTTGGTTGCCCTTGATCATCGGGAAAAACTTGGTCCTTTTTCACATTCTTTGGGAAATTTGAGATTTTGTGGTTCAAGCTACCACATCCGAAGAAAGCACCCATGACCTTTCTACATTCACCCGCATGGTTTCCCCCACATTGACCACAATAAGGAAATCGGGGACCAAACCCAACCTTTTCCTTAGGAGGATGCACCTTACGATTAGCAATTCTCACGTTAGAACCTTGGCCTTCTTGGAAACAGCCAAATCCACCACTACTCTTGACATTGGAG
Source organism: Solanum aculeatissimum (assembly GCA_038996855.1). NCBI lineage: Eukaryota > Viridiplantae > Streptophyta > Magnoliopsida > Solanales > Solanaceae > Solanum > Solanum aculeatissimum. Next base: position 11,990 of record JBCEWC010010050.1, on the reverse strand, counting down.
AACCCACCCTGAAGCTGGGCCCTCTTAACATTATGCACCCTTCTTTCCTTTAGCTTTTCACCATCGATTTGTTTGGTATAAGTCATGAGCCTCGAGATGTCCATATCCCCAATAAGCATGGTTGTTCGGCACTGCTTCACAACCAAATCTGATACACTAGAGATGAACTTGGGCATTCTTGCACGGGGATCAGACACAAACATAGGAGCATATTTGGAAAGCTTAGTGAACTTAAGGGCATAGTCCCTCATTGCCATGTTACCCTGTCAGAGATTTATTAACTCAGTCATCATAGCCTCTTTAAGCTCAAGAGGGAAGAACTGATCAAGGAAGGTCATCTTGAATTCTTCCCATCCAACCTTAGCATCCACCATTCTCCCAACAAGCCATTGGTTGTACCACACTTATGCCACATCCTTAAGTTAATAAGCGGCTAACTCTGCCTTCTCCTCTGAAACAACACCTATGATAGTCAACACCTTGGTGAGTTCATCAATGAACTCTTGAGCATCTTCATCAACCTAAGAGCCAAAGATCTCCGGAGGGTTCATACGGGTGAAATCCCTCACCCTTGAAGCTGGAGTACCAATGTTCACGGGATTCACCGGATGGGCTTGGTTGGCCACAGCGTGGGCCAACATGGATACCATATTTTTGAACTCAGCATGGGACACCTACTCCTCTAGTGATGACCAAGGATCTTGTTCCTCAATCCTGGGAGCCTGACGGGGAAGGGGAGCTCTTCTAGAAGGCATATTCTAAAATAGTGACAAGAATATCAAGAGTTTAGAAAGAACTATTGTAAAAACTCACGACACGACATAAGGAAGAAATAAAATAAGGCAATTTTTAAAACGTCATCATAGCCTCTTGTTCATAGACATGGCACACATCACACCCATGACAAGACTCTAATTGACGAGGCATGTTGGACTCCGAGGATCATTACAAACCTAGGGCTCTGATACTATTTTTGTCACGACCCGGATAAGAGACCTAGATGTGACATGGTGAAAGAGAACCTGAAGGTCCTCAATCAAGCCATCATAGAATTATCACACACATCATTGGTTTGGAAGCACGAAAGTAAACACATATACATAAGTTCTAGAGGAAACGCGGCTTTGGACTCAAGCTATGGGGATGTTGCCGGGAATAGGATGAACATGATTTCACATAGCATATAGCAGTTATCTCTAAGGGGTGACTAAGTAGGACTCAAGCTGAGGGGGCATTCCAAGTTAGGGGACTTTCCACATAAGCACATAATCAACACACAATCCCAACATCAAGTCATAAGCATAATCAACACCATTTCCATAACCAAAGATCTTAAATCATAGTATCTCAATAGTCATAATATCCAACAAATTACAATCCAATATACAAGAGTTTAGTTTGTCCAACAAGACTCAACATAAGATAAAGCAGGGCCTCAACATAGTTTAAGGTTCACCCTCAATACATAGGTAAAGGAAAATAACAATACACTACTAGGTAGATGGAAGATGGCTATAGCCCTTGAACAAAAGGGCTCACCACAAGCAATAGTCTTCAAGATGATCACACGTCATCCGGTGAAAGATAGAAGTCATCTCTGGTCCCTACATGATTAGAACATGTAGACAAGGAATATGGGTTAACACATAATATGCACTAAGTATGCTGGCATGCAATGCATATGACTATATAGTATGACCAAGTAACATGAAAAGTGGACGAGTGATACGAAAGGAATGCATGTAGCCAAAGAGTGATATGACAATATGCTATGCTATAATGCATGAGATGCAATAATACAATCATAATATAGCGGGGATGTAACCTCAATCGACAATGGAGGAGACCCAAGCGAGCTACTACTCTGAATCTGACTACTTGCCAAGTAGATCCATAGTTAACCTTTCATCAAGGGGATACATAACAAGTCAATCCCTATCTAGGGAGATAACCCATGGTGGCACATAGTTCGATGGAAAGGAGTATAGACCCTTGGAGATAGTCCACCCCGACTCCAATCCCTCGGTACTAAGTCTCATCCCTCGAGAATACATATATGTACATGAAAACTTCAAATCGGAGGACTTACATTCTTTTTAAAGTCATACATCATTAGCCAAATCCAAAACCATTGATCAAAATCAAATTCATGCTTAGACCAAAGACCAACAAAAATTTCCAAAATCATTCTCATAATCATTTCCATATCAATGCAATAAGAGTAGCCCATCTACATAGCATATTATATCAAGCCTTTATAACATATAAAAGTGGTGCAAGTACCCAAAATGCTAAAAGAGCAATAACAAACAGACTATGTGATCACAAGCCTTTAAAAATCATATCATAACAAGAGTTTCGTCATAACCAATCTTCAATACACATGCTATGAATGAGGAACAAGTTCATGGGTAATGGAATTATAACTTTAAATCACAATTCAATGGATAATTCAACATAAATTATGAGAAAATCCATATTCAAAGCATAATGCAATTTACCCATGCATAATTAAACCATAAAGGGACATGCACATTGATCCTTCAAGAATCTCCATGAACTTCATATAAATCAAACTTAAATCATCATTAAATCAACTAGTTTCTATAGCCCACAATCCTATGCAATGAAATATATCAAAATTAGAAGAACCCATAACTTGACGAAACTTAAAATCTTGAATTAAAGAGTAGGGTTCTTGGGTCTTCATGGATGAAAGGGAATCCATGAATCAAACCCACATACCTTGAGTTTAAATCTAGAGAATTGAAGAATTTAGCAAGCAAGGTGATCTTCCCCAATTTTCTTCAAGCTTTCAACAATGGAGGTCAAGAGAGTTTAAGAAACTTTAGAGAGGATTGAAGAGTGTTTCGATGAGTGAAATAGGATTAGGGTTTGAATTTAAGAGACTTTATGGAGGCTAAAAGAGTCATAGGATTAAGCCAATTTTCGAAATTACCATTAATGAAGTGGACTAATCACTGAAACATAGTGCCACACGGAAGGCCACAGTTGGCCGTACAATGGTACACGGACCGTGTACCTATCCGTGTGGCCTCACCTTGCCTTAATTTCAACTCGAACTCTCGGGGGACTTTCTGGACCACTTCATAGAGGGACTCAGGGATTGTGTTGCTGAACAAGATCCGTGTATTAGTCCGTGGAGCAACACTTGGCCCGGATTCCAGCCACAAAAGCTTGCCAAGTTTTTGCTCAACTTCACGAGACCCCCACTGGCCGTGAAGTGGCTCACGGACAGTGGGGTGGTACGTGAGACTTGCCTTGGTCCATGGCTTGACCCCCAGCCCTTGGGAGCTCACTGGAACAATACAAAGACACCCACACAGATCGTGGACCACCAAACGGTTCGTGGTCCGGTCCTTAACCCATTTTCAGAGCCTTGTTTCCAGCGTCCTTCCAAATATGTGTAGTCTCATTGTTTTTGCCATAACTTTCTCATACAAACTTCGAATTGAGTGAAATTAGTTGCATTACAAAGATAACAAAAAGAGCTTCGATTTGATATGTATCATCCCACATAGTTCATCCCATACTAAAAGTTATAATCTTTCAAATTACACAGCCCAAACGGCTTCACAATCTCACCAAAAGGTCCGTTTTGAATTCGGCCATTTAAATTTAACCCATGAATATCAAAATTCAACCTTGACAATTCTAATTGTATCTACGACCAACCACTATGAAGTTCAAAAATGTTTGGGTTCGTTACAGAAGGTTAGCATACTCTATCAGATAACTAGTGTTTTGGGTGTCTAGAGATAGAGCATCTTTTCAATCAGTGGTTAGTGCCACCAATGAGGCAAAGCTAATGTAGAGAGAGGAGTTTGGGGACCCAAAAGGGTTCATACATTAGTACAATTCTTGAGTGCCTCATCTGGATACAGAGGTATAGCTAGAGGAGGTGGTTCATTCTAGAAATGTAGGGTTCATGCAGCTTTTCTAGCTTCTGAGGGAGGGCGAGGTCCTCGTCATTTTTAAAGTTCATTCCATAGATCTTCTAGCTCATAATAGAGTCTTACAGGTTGGGGTGGCTATAGTATCCTTATGTCCCTTCACAGTAGTTGTCCATGGCTTCTGGTCTCCAGATCATATGGTTTTCTAGTGCCTCATACAAACTTATTCTGGGCCTCACTGCTTTTATTCTGTAGCCCTAGTCAGGAATCCAGCTCTATCCACTAAAGTTATAGCCTCGTAGACTAGAGATCAAGGTAGGGATCATATTGATAGAGATAGATGCATCGGAGGTAGAGGAGCAGGTGATGCCTCCACATATTCTAATAGTAGAGAGGTAGATTCTATAGCAGAGGGCGGGAAGGCTAGTGTTATGATTTCCCAGGTAGACCCAAAGTTGTAGCCTCTAATGTTGTTATCATAAGTATTACTCTGGTTTTCCATCGCCCTGCATCTCTGTTATTTGACCAAGGCTCCACTTATTATTATGTGTTTGCATATTTTTCCTTAGGGTTTGATTTTCCAAATGATAGTATATTAATGCCTATTCATATTTTGACCTCAGTAGGTGAGTCCTTAGTAATGGATCGGGTGTACGGATCCTGTCTTGTGACTTTAGAAGGCTATGTGACTTGGGTTGACATGATTATTCTTGATATAGATGATTTTGATGTTATATTGGGGATGGATTGTCTTTCTCCTCATCGGTCCATTCTCGATTGTTATTCTAAGAGTATGATTTGGTTATTTTAAGTAGATTGTTATTGTATGGTGAGGTTTGAGTGGGTCCTATTCTAATGAAGTTATCTCATATATTTAGGCATGGAAACTAGTGGATCAGAGTTGTCTTGCTTATTTGGCATTTATCTTTTATACCCGTGTTGATCAACCATTGATGAAGTTTATCCTTATTGTTTGAGATTTTTTTTATGTGTTCCTTACAAACCTTTCTAGAGTCCCTTCTGATATAGATATTGACTTTCCTATTAATCTTGAGTCCAGCACTAAGCCCATTCTATTGCTCCCTTCGATATGGCTCCAACTGAGTTGAAGAAACTAAAAGAGCAGCTCCAAGATCTCTTGAGTAAAAGGTTTATATGCCCAAGTGTATCTCCATGGGGTGCTCATATCTTGTTCGTAAAGAAGAAGGATAGTTCTATGAGAATATGTATTGACTATAGAAAGTTGAACAAAGTGATAGTCAAAAATAAGTATCCCCTCCCTAAATTGATGATATATTTTACTACCTTCAAGGTGAAATTGTGTTTTCCAAGATTGATTTGAGATTCGAGTATCAATAGCTTATTATCAAGTCTTTTGACATGCCTAAGACAGCTTTCCAGATGAGGTATGGGCACTATGAGTTCATTCTTATATCATATGTACTGACTAATGACCCTAGAAGCATTTATGGAGCAGTTGAATAGTGTATTCCTACCATATTTGGATTCTTTTATTATTGTCTTCATCGATGATATACTGAGAAGTTGTATGCTAAGTTCTACAAGTGTGAGTTTTGGCTGAGTTCGATAGCATTTCTGGGTCATATTGTGTCTAGAGAGGGTATTTGGGTTGGTCCAATGAAGATTGAGATAGTTCAAGGTTGGACTAGACCCAATTCATCCATCGAGATTTATAGGTATATGGGCGTAGCTAGTTATTTTAGGTGATTGGTTCAGTACTTTTATTCTATAGCAACTCCATTGACCAGGATCATTCAAAAGAAAGTTCCATTAATTTGGTCAGATAAGTGGGAGGAGAGCTTCAAAAATCTTAAGGTATTATTGACCACATCTCCTATTATGACCTTGTCTGAGGAGGGTGTTATCTTTATGGCATATTGTAATATGTCTGGGGTTTGCTTGGGTAGAGTCTTGATGCAGAAAGGGAAGGTGATTGCCTATGCCACTAGACAATTGAAGACTCATGAGAAGAACTATTATACCCATGGCTTGGAGTTGGTAGCTATTGTGTTTATGTTGAAGCTGTAAAGATATTATCTATATGGGGTTCATTGTGACACCATATCTTGCAGTATGTTTTCAGCTAGAAGGACTTGAATTTGAGACAAAGGTGGTGGATTGAGCTTTTAAAAGATTATGATGTGACCATCTTGTATCACCCAGGTAAAGCCAATGTAGTGGTTGATGCTTTGAATAGAAATACTTCTAGTATGGGGAGTCTTGCAGCTATTCGGGTTGAGGAGTGACCCTTTGATAGGACTGGAGTTAGAAAGAACACCAATATGGAGTGAATACTAGAATATGGAAGTAAGAACAAAAAAGAAATCGAAAAAAATAATTAAGGATATGCAAAATTCAAAGGAAAGATCCAAGAATTTCCAAGGATTTGCTATTCTAAAGTCTTGACAAGATCCAAGTAAGAATGTAAAGATTTATGGAAGAAATTTAATGCCTTTAGTTGAGAAAACGAATCAACACAACAAATTTGGATATTGACCACTTTATGAGTAACTAAGGACAATAATTAAGATGTAACCTAATCACCTTCTAAATAATACCAAAAAGAAATCAAAGATATTAAAAAAAAGAAATTACATATATCTCAAACTATGAACTAATAAAGGTTTAAAGATAAATTCTCAAAGAACAAGTCACAAAGGTTCAAAAACTACTCTCTCAAATATTATTAATATCAAAGTAATTGTTCTTAATTAATGAAAAAGGACTCCTATATATATTATAAGGTCCTAGATACTAAGGATTAAGCTAAAGGAGTACCCGAAACCTAGAAAACAAATTACAACGTAAATCCTAGTCTAGAAAGGAACTAAAGTAACCTTAACTAGGAATAAATCTAGTAGTTCTAGGAAAGCATTCAATGGTACTATGGAGACCATAAATAGAACAAGTAATACATTAGTAACCTAAATATAAATAAGGAAACAAGTTAAAACCCAAATAGGAAAAGAATCTTGACAATCCTGGAAAGTTTACCTAGTTTTCTCTCCAAACTTGGGCAGAAAGCAACCTTTGTTGTGGCTAATTTTTTGCCTTATTTGCAATACATTTAACCCTAAAGTTCTCCCTCTTTGACTTTAATTTGGGTCACCAAATATTTATAGCATTTGGACAATTCATCCTCCTCGGGCTTTAACTCTTCTTCCCCAATAAGACACCTTTGGATCTGCAATTAAAACCCATTGACCTTATCATTAAACTCCTTGGTTTGAGATCTTGTTATGGGTCTCCTTTTATATTCTAAAGCTTCCTCCTTTTCATCCTTGTGCTTCAATGTTGTTGAGCTTCGTATAAGGCTATCATTCCCCTTTTCTTCGAGAGAATTCATCCTCGAATTCAAGTCTGCATCAAAATTGGAAAGATGAAAAACATTAAAAGTAGCACTAACTTGGAACTCACCAGTAAGATTAAGTTTATAAGCATTGTCTCCAATATTTTCAAGGACTTTGTACGAACCACTTTCTCTAGGATCTAGCTTGGTCTTTCTTTTGGAAGGAAATCTTTCCTTTCTCATATGCACCCAAACCAAGTCCTAGGTTTAAACACAATATATTTTCTTCCTTTATTCCTTTGCAATGCAACCTCCTTATTTTATTTTCAATTGAAAGTCTTGTTTGTTCATGAATCTTCTTCATCATGTCAGCCTTTTTTTAACCATCAAAATTAGAAAAATCATAAGTAGGCAAGACAGTAAATCAAGAGGGGTAAGTGTGTTGAATCCATATACAACGTCAAAAGGCGTCTTACCAGTAGAAGAATGGAAGGTCCTATTATAAGCAAATTCCACAATAGGTAAGCAATCTTCCAAAGAAGTCAACTTTCCTATCACCAAAACGTTTACCCTTTTTTACCTCTTTACTTGGATTGCTGACCTCTCTCTCTTTTTCTCGGACATCTCTTTTATTTTTATCTCTTGGACCTTTTCTTTTCCCTCAATATCACTTTTATCTCTCCCCTGTGCTTTCCCATTGTTTCCCTCAATCGTTTCTGATCTTCAAACATTTATGAAGGAGATATTGGTGAAAGAGTAAATTTCTTACCATTATGCAGAAGACTAATACCTATTCTTTCTCCCATGATGGGTAGTATCCCTATCATATTGCCAAGGTCGGCCAAGTAAAAAATGAAATGCTTGCATTGGAACTACATCATAAAGAATTTCATCTTCATACCTACCAACATTGAATGAAATCATGCATTGTTTGTTTACTTTTACCTCTCCACTATCATTCAACCATTAGAGCCTATATAGGGTAGAATATTTCATGTATAAGATTCCTAACTAATCTACCAGGTATGAACTCACCACATTTGTGAAATTTCCCTATTAATAATCATAGAATAAGTCTTCCCCTTTATCCCACATCTAGTTTGGAACAAATTCTCCCTCTGTCCTTTATCACTACTACCCAAATTGATAGTCATAATTCTCTTAACTACCCCAATTATACCATCATTAGGCAATTCCAAATCATATTCCTCACTTACACCTCCTCCCTCTTCTTCTTCCCTCTTACTTTTTGCACTCTCATATTCTTCATTCTCTCTAAGTATGATGTTTCTTCTACCTGGTAATTCATGCATCATATGACCCCTCCCATGCTATTTGTGACATTGAATAGAACTAGAAGGTTTAGAAGATTTGCGATTGAAGGTTTTACCTCCCTCCACAACTTTACCTTTACCTCTATCTTCTTGAGGTTTAGAAGGAGATTTTCCATCTTGATTTGGACATTGCTTCTTAGATATGGTGTTCGATCGACTTCTCCATGAGTTAGGTTGCTATTTTTGCTTGATTTGTTTTTCTACTTTAATAAACAAAACAACTAACTCATCTGAAGTTACGTACTATTGTATCTCTACTACATCAACTATTTAAGAATTTACACCATTTAAAAATCTAGCCATTACATCTTTTTCTTCCTCCATGCATTTATCTTGGATCATAGTCATATCCATGCTTTTGAAGTACTCATCCACTGACATGGAACCTTGCTTCAAGTGTTGAAGGCGAGACTGTAGATCTCTTTGAAAATATGATGGCATAAATCTCTTTCTCATTACTCTCTTCATCTCTGCCCAGGTAGTGATAGGTGGAAGCTCATCTTGCAATCAGTTCCTAGCAAGATTTATCCACCAAGAAGCAGCATAATTAGAAAACTCAACAACAACAAGTTTAACTTTCTTACCCTTATAGTAGTTATGACAATCAAAGATGGCCTCAACTTGTCTCTCCCAATCAAGGTACAGGTTTGGGTCCCTTGTCCCCTTGAAAGATGGCATCTTCATCTTTATACTACTTATATTATCATCTTTTACTCTACCTCTTTGTCCCCTCCTATCTCTTTTCTCTAGATTAAATTCAATATCAAAATCATCTTTATCAAATTCAGGATTTAAAAAACAGACATGGGATACATTCCGTCTAACTTGGGGTCTAACATTATTAGGTGGTATAATGTTACCCTCATAATTTCATCTATGTTCTCATTTTTCTTGCTAATCATATTCCTCATCTCTTGAAATTGAAGGTTCCATCTCTCGAATTATTGGTGCATAGCTTGAAGGGTGAAGTCGTTCCTTCCTTTGATCTCAACTTCTAAATGATTCCTTTTCTCATCACCACCTGCATTAGATATCTTAAAAACATTATCAAGTATCACACTCTTAGAATTTATACTAGATTTGTGACAAGGTGACAGAGGGGAGGCTAAGGAAGCCAAACTCGACTTAGAGTAAGGCAGGTGATTTGACTAGGTTTATCCTAGTGGAGGCATATTATGCTAGCTATTCTATTCACTCGAGGATAGTGAAAATGAGTCATGATTTGAGCCAGCACTACTAGTGGGTGTGACATGAATAAGGATATATCAGAGTTCGTGGCTAGGTTCATGACATGTCAGCAAGTCAAATGTAAGCATTTGAGACTTAGTGAAGAGTTTCAAAGGATGCCCATTCCTGAGTGGGAGTGGGAACGCATTGCCATGGATTTTGTGGTTGGCTTACCTTCTATGGTTGATGGATTTGACTCTATTTGGGTGGTGGTGGACCAATTTACTAAGTTTGTCCACTTTATTACGGTTAAGGTGAAGTTCATATCAAGAATTTTAGCTCAGCTCTACATTAGCCAGATTATGAGGCTTCATATAGTTTCCATTTCTATTATGTTAGACTATAGTTCATTATTTACATCCTACTTTTGGAGAGCCTTACAACATGGTTTGGGTACCTGTTTTGATAAAGTCCAACTTTTCACCCTTAGACCAAGGGGCAATCTGAGAGGACCATCCAGGTGTTAAAGGATAACTTCGAGCATGTATCATTGAATTTGGCACCAGATGGGATCAACACTTAGCATTAGAGTTTTCTTACAACAACAATTATCATTCTAGCATTCAGATGGCTCGTTTTGAGGCCTAGTATGGCCGGAAGTGTAGATCTTTTATCAGATGGTTTTACTTTGTAGTAGTGGAGAACATGTATACAAATATATTGAGAGATAATCTAGAGCAGGTACGGTTGATTCATAGTAGGTTAATGAAAACCCAGAGTTACCAAAAGAGTTATGTTGATAGATGAGTTTGACCTTTTGTATTCATGGTTAAAGACAAGGTATAGTTGAAGGTCTTACCCTTGAAGGGTGTTATGAGGTTCGGGAAGAACGGTAAGCTCAGCTCAAAGTTTATTAGTCCTTTTGAGATTTTGGATAGAGTGGGAGAGTGTCACAACCCAGATGGGGGGGCCTAGATGTGACATGGCAAAAGAGGACCCAAAGACCCTCGATCAAGACATCATAACATCATTACACACATCATCAGTTCGGAAGCGCGGAGGTTAAACACATAACACGTAAGTTCTAAGGAATTGGGGACGTAGGACTCAAGCTATGGGACAATAATAGCAATGGGACAAACATGCTTTCATATAACCCATAACAATAATCTCTAAGGACAAGGGGAAATAGGATTCCATTATGGGGGCACACTGAGATTTTGGGACTTTCCATATAAGCACATAGCCATTCACAATACCTATTATGCAAGTCATAATCATAATAAGAGAGACATTATCATAAATCAAGATAGATAGCATCGTATTACATGATCAAATAACCAACATACAAGCCAACATACAAGAGTATAGATTTGTCCAACAATGCCTCTACATAGATAAGCGGGGCCTTGACAAGTTTGAGGCTCACCCTCATGACATTGAAAGTAAATACATAAAATAAAGTGGTATCTAGATAGACGGTGGCTATTGCCCTTGAACAAGAGGGCTCACCACTAGCAAGTCTTCAATAGAATATCAAGCGTCATCCGGTAAAATGTAGATATCACCCTCGGTCCCTACATGGTTAGAACATGTAGACAAGAATATTGGTTAGCACAATTAAGCACTACGTATGCGGGTATGTAATGCCTATGACAAGTATAGTATGATCAAGCAACATATAAAGGGAACAAGTGATACGAAAAGATTGCACATAGTCAAAGACTTGTATAACAATATGTCATGCCATGATGCATGAGATGCAATCCTATGATCATATATAGCGGGGATTTAACCTCAACCGACAAAATGAAAAGACCCGAGCGAGCCACTACCCGGATCTGGACTACTTGACAAGTAGTACCCTAAACACCCTTGAAAAAGGGGTAACATGACGAATTTCTCTATGTAGGGAATTATCCCATGGTGACACATGGTTTGACGGAAAGAAGTATGAACCCTATGGAGATAGTCTACCCACCTCCAATCCCTCGGTACTAAGTCTCATCCCACGGGAATACGTATAGGTACAAGCAATATTTAAATCGGGAGACTTACATTCACTTTCATAAAATGCATACTTAGGCTAAATGAGACTATTGTTCAAATCATGTTCATGCTTAAGCCAAAGGCTATCACGAGTTTAAAAAATGTTTCATGATCATACCATGTCAACGCAATAAGAGTAGCTCATCTACATAGCTTATCATATCAAGCCTTGGAAACATATCAATATGGTGCAAGCACCCAAAATGCTCAAAGAGC
>JBCEWC010010049.1:0-18071 GCA_038996855.1 Solanum aculeatissimum | reverse complement strand
CCCCCCCCCCCCCCTTTTTTTTTACTTTTTTTCTTTCCTTATTTCTTTTTATTCTAAAAGCTTAGACTTTGGACCAATTCATACACAGACTTCACATGGTTAATCCTTTAATTCATATTTTGTTGGAGGAACTTGACATTTGTGTGTGAATCAACAATCAAGTAAATTGATCTTATTCCTCTTTACTGTCAATTTATACCTATCTATATCTATTCTATATACTATATTAAAAGTGTGAAGACCCTTACAAATATTGTTTGAACTTCTTGTCCTTCATTAAAAGACTTTGTTTTAGATAAATTTGTCTTTTCACTATTTTTCTTTAAATTATTATTTAATTATATTTTACAATATCAACTTTTAAAATATATGGAAAGAAGTGATAAAATAAGAATTTCTATCTGTGGAAAGACTCCTAAATCTTTCTTATTTAATAGACTTCTACTTCTTCCTTACCCTGCAGTCACTAAGGAAAATTCTAATTTGTCAAGAGTTCTAATTAGTGATAGAATTTCTATATATGACCTTTATAAATAAACAATTTATCAAAATTACTTTAGTAGTGAATTATTTATCTTTTAAGTGCATAATTAAAAAAAAAAATTAATTTTGATCACGCGCAAAGCGCGTACAACAAGACTAATATCTATATATATTGTTTTGACTTTAAAGTGGTATTAAGTGAGCGTTTGATCATGAAAATTTAAAAATATTTATTTTATTTAGAGATTTTTTAGTTGTAGTTGTGTTTAGTCATTTTTTTAAAGAATATTTAAAATTTAATTATACTCTTTCTAAATATAGCTTATATCCCCAATTTCTAAAAACTAGCAAAATCAATTTGACTAATTTATTTGAAACATATTATTAAATCTGATATAAAAGAATAACATAATGCATACGAGTTGCTACATATTATTACACATAATTTTACTTTATTTGGATTTTCGAAGTTGAAGTTGAAGATGGTATGTTTCATGTTTAGTTATATAATTTTTGCAAAAAATATTTAATTATTTAAATGTACTTTTTAAAAAAATAAATGGAATATAAGTTAGATGAGTTTATTTTTATTTAAAAAAAAAGGGTAAATTTGAAAAGTGAAAAAAAAATGAAATTAAGATTTTGAAATTTTTTTTTCCAAATTTGAAATTATATTTGAATTTTCACGAATAAAAAATGAGTAATTTTAAGCTAAAGTGAAAAACTTTGAGGAAAACAACTAAAACAAAATAACAGGCAAATGGGTCCTAAAATTTATCGGGCATTCACTTTTCAATTAACCTAGGCCATGCAACTGGGAAAAAATCCAATACATAAATTGGAGAAGAAGTGTATATATCATGCAACAAAAAACCATGTTTAATTTTTTGTAGAAGACAATATATAATCTATGCACGCATTTAAAAAAAAATCTCCACTATTTAGTGCCCATTTGGTGATGAATATTGTGAAATTTGATTAAAAAAAAAATTCTTTTAAATAAAATATGATTGTTTGTACCAAATTTTAATGTATAAAAAATAAAATCAATCACAAATAAATTATCAAAAAAAGCGAATATTTTATTAAAAAATGGTGCGGGTATGATTTTGTTATCCCTTGTTTATTCTCTTGGAATTTATTCGTAATTAATGAATTGTTAATAGCATATTTTTTTAATGTCAGATGATTAACATCTCCTTGTAATATATTGGATCACTAAGTAACGTCAGACGACAACTTTGACAAATGCTATATTTGAATATACTAGGAGTTTATGAAACTTCAGTTTTGAAAAGAAAATATTTGATACCTTGGTTTCTGAGTGAATATCCAAGAGTTTATGAAATATTCGAGATATTTTCTTAGCTTTGAGATGGATAATATTTGATGTCTTGATTTCTTTGTGAATATGCTAGAGTTTATGAAAATATTTAAAATTTTGATCTCTGTGAATACATACCCAATAGTTTATGAGACATATAAGATGCATGTCTCTTCAAAGAAATATGTTACCTTTTATATATGTGTGTGTAGATAACTAGATAAGGTTTAAGGTAGAGTACCTTGAGAACTCTAACAAAAGTTGAATTTGTCTTGTATAGTAATGTCCACAAATGTCCTCTACATTAAGGCTCGTTGGAGTGTGGACTTATTAAATCTCAAAGACGAGATTTGAAGTATCCATAAAAATAAATTATGGAGCTTCCATCTTTACGATTTTGTGCATGGCTCCAGATTTGCAGATGGAATTTGTGAGAGAAGCGGCAATGATAGATCTGTTCCTACTAGGCGAGTCAAATTATTTGCAATAAATTTTAAACTGATGAAAAATAAATTATGATCACAAATAAAATATGATGAAACAACGATTTTATTGATGATTATTTCTGAGTACAGTTTCGTTCCTCCTTGAGTCTTCTTTCTGAATATTAATTTCTTCATGATTCGAATGTTATTTGATTGTTGAAAATATCGGAAGAAGATGACTTTAATTTGACAAACAAAATATCTGATGCCTTGATATATCTCTTTATGAATATTTCAAAATTTTATAAAAAATTTACGATGTAATATTTGACCTCTTTATATTAGGCATTAATGAGGGTTTAGGATAGAATAGCCTATAAGAATTCTAATAAAGTTCAAGTTTGTCTTGTGGATTCTATAAATTTTTTAATGTTTACAATAGTATTAGAAAATTAAAATTATATTTCGTCATGAATACAAATTGAAGTTATTTTTAAAATATATGAGTGAACAAATTAAAGAAAGTGAACTGCAACATCATTTGCCACTTTTCAATACACATTCATTTTTTCATGGCACGACTTTAACGTTTCATATATATTTCATTTCCGTATCAGTTAAAATTCAAAAAATATGGTGGCTTGAGATATTTCCATGAACAATATAACAGCAGTTGAATATAAGGATAAACTAATTAATGTTACTGGGTGGGTTGTGTGCTATTTTCATTTCCAACACATTCAACTTGCCAAGTTGCTCCCAAAAATTAAAGAAAAAAAATATTTTAGTAATTAATGTGTTATGGTCTTTAAACTTTACAGAGAAGAATATTTGCAGAGTTTTTTTGGGGACCTTCTTGGCTTGGATTATTGCACTATATCATTGACCTATTACTTTGAGGGACGTATTTAATTATGTTAAATATGAAGAAGAATTCATTTTATCACGAGCTGTAAATAGAATAACAACACCACCATAATTATAATGTTAATATTAATAATTTAACAGGGCTTTGAGGTATATTAGCTCTTAACACTTTTTCATGTATTTGACTTAATTGAATCAGTAGGAAAAATTATAAGACATTTGTCACCACTTTATGTATGGGGCTTCCACTTTTTGAGACAAAATGAATTATATACCTTAAAGTTGGTTGGTGCAGTACAGCCATTTCTGTTATTCACATTTTCAACCAATTATTCTTTCTTTCATTCCAACACTCACCTAATTTTACTATATCTAAGGTTGTATTTTTGGGTGGGATAATTGGATGTACTCAATTGCCTATCCATCCTCCTCATCACATTTATCACAACTAATTAATAGAGAAGCATTAAAAATTTAAATTTTACGAATTCGTTATGATTCTATTTATACATACATATTAATAAATTTTTTAGAAAATACATAAAATCTATTCTAAACTTTGCAGCAAAATTTACTTTAGCAATTTAATTATATCGGCATTTAAATACATCCTTTAATAACTTTCAAGTGAATTTAATCTCACCCTAACACTACAAGACCAGTCTCATAGTGGAGAGTGCACTGCAAACGCGCCTCATCAGCGTCATGTCAATGTCCCGTCAGCGCCACGTAAAAAAATAATATTTAAATTTATTTTTTATTTATTATTGAAAGATCTTTTTGCCCAACAATTATAAAACATCAAACAATGAATCATCCAAAATTCACGAAAGTTGCATCAAATTGTTACTTTTGATATAGGAATAAACTTTGTTGATGAGTGAAGTGGAGCTTGAGAGTATAATTGAAGATGGCACTATTAAAATGGATTAACTTCAATTTTTGGTTGTCATTTTTAAAATATTTAACTTCGATTTTACTTTGAACCGTCATTATTGAAGAAAATTAACTTCAATTTGGGGACAATAATTATAAAGGTTGATGATTTCTATGAAATATTTTACTATCTTCAATTTATACCAAAAAATAAAAAAGAGAGGCGAGGACGAAGGTGCAGAAAGGGACGGGAGGTGGGAAAAGGAGAAATGACATTTGGGTGGAGGCTTTAAAAAAGGAAAAAAAATATGTGGGTGTGTCGTGGGTGGGCAGCGAAGAAGGAAAAGCAGGGTGGGATATTTTGAAGAAGTAAAAAAGGGTTGGGAGGCTTTGAAGAAGGAGGAGAAAGAGGTGGGGGTTGGGTGGGTTTTTTATTTTTTTATTTTTATATAATATATATAAATAAGATCAATTTTTTCAAAAAATAATATAAAATATCCGTCTTTATTTTTTTTTGGCCACGTCAGATTTTTGGGTGGAAATTCACTCTTGAGTTGTTGGGGGTGCGGGGGGGGGGGGGGGGGTTTTATAAGTGCCTAAGTAATTTTTGTTTATGATAAATTTTATGTATTTTTTCTCTAAATTTTTCAATAAAAAAATTGATCAAAATTATTGAGTTTTACAACATATATTTAATTTATATTTAAAGATAAAATTAAATCTCATTAAAAATTATCACCGTTCTTATAATAACACTAAAATTTAGCTAAGGAAGGAGCTCATTTTAAGTGTTTCAAAGTAACTTCGGAATGGACAATTTCGTCCATAGGACCTGCTTTTGTAAGGTTAATCAATTCCTATCTCATTTTGGTGTAATAATCTTACTTTAGTCCCTCCAACCAATATTAATTAATTAGCTACACTACTAACTTGTAGTAATGCGTATTAATTAATTTAACTTAATATAAGTAATTTCGTTTATCAAAAAAATAAAAAAGAAAAACAAGAAGAAACTTATAATATATTACTTAATTTAACTTTTACATGAGGGTAAAACATTTTTGAAAAAGTATCCTCCATTATATTCATATCATCATGAATCACAACATTAGACACAACCTTAGTGGGAAGTATATTCCCTCCTAAAAAATTTTGTCCTAGCCGCCACCGTTACTTTGACTGCTTTGTCGCTTCCTGATGGCTATGTCCACTTCTTCTAGCGTTCAGCCCCCCCCCCCCCCACTAGGGCTGATTACCCCTCCAATACCAAACCTAACTTCGCAGCTATTCTTAAGCAACCCCTTCCTTCGATAAAACCTCTTCCTGTGAAACCTATTGTCTTCCTTCATGGAGAGCCTAGAATCGTCTAGGAGGAGGACGAGGTTAACCAAATGATTATTAATGAGAATCTTCAGTTTACAGTCATTGGAAAGTTTTCCTATGGATGGCACGATATTCAAGACCTGAGAAGAATTATTCCTAAGCAATGTGAACTAAAAAGGGAATGTAATATTGGGGTCCTTAGAACCAGGCACATCCTCATTAGAGCCTCCAATATGGAAGATTATGTCAACCTCCTCTCCAAACCAACCTTCTATATTACTCATAAACATTGGACCTATACCATGAGAACACTAAAATGAGACCCTCTCTTCAACCCTGAGGAAGAAACTATGACTGCTATTGCGTGAATTTTCTTCCCCTCCCTTCCTCCTAACTTTTTTAGAAAAGAGATAGTTTTCTCCCTTGTAGCAACAGTAGGAAAACCCTTGCAGGTAGATTTTGCCACCAAGAATCAAACAAGACCTAGTTGTTCTTGGGTTAAGGCGAAAGTTGACCTCCTCAGTGATTTCCCAAAGCGCATAAATGTAGGAGTCAAAAAGAAATCAGGTGAGGTGATGGAAAGGTGGGTCAACATAAACTATGACTATGTGCCTAAGTATTGTGAAAACTGCAAGATTCAGGGGTACAATGAACAAAAATGTTATATCTTGCACCCTGATCTTTATCCTAAATCTGATTAACAAAGGGATAACAATGAAGAAGCGGAACAGGAACCAGAGATAAGGTTAAGGACACTGGGGGTAAAGGACTGGAATAGGTTAAAGACCATAAACGACTGAGAGGAAAGCACAAGGGAAACACAGACATGAAAGGGCAACAATTATGGAATAGAAAAGATTTGATTCAACAAAACCACTAATCAATTTGAAGCACAAGATGACAAAAAGGAAAAGGAGAAGGAAAACAATGGGGATGGGACATCTAAAAAATTTCAGGAAAAGGACAATGTTGAGAGATCAACCAAGGCATGGGCTGAGGAGAAACTCCCCAGGGAGCAAGAAGGGGAAAACTCTAAACAAAAGGAGATCAGTGGGATCAATGACATAGCCCTCAATGGGATACCAAATAGAGGTAAGGTAACAACTCAAAGTCCTAAGGATGTTGAAGACAGGGGAAGTGATAATAAAGGGTCTCACAGGGTTATTTGTATGTTGTAACAAGATCCTCCTGCTAGTGCCATGCCTAACTCAGAAAGCAATGACACGGATGAGAGTGTAGACCTCCTCCCTAATAATGAGATTGCAGAGGTCAATATTGGCTCTACGTTAGGTGAAGATGTGGGGGACTTAGAGGAGAATGTAGCTCAAGTGACTAAGGATGGAAAACTCTCCCCTAGGCAAATGGAGGCCCTCAAAAGTGGGTTCAAGAGGGCCATAGTTCTATACCTCTACAGGTCAAAACAAGGAGCAGTAAGGAGATAGGGGGATAAAGTGATCAATGATAGACAAACTCGTATTCTGGAACATAAGGTCAGTTAAGGCTCACAAAGCTAGAGGCTAATTTACCTAAATAAGAAACACCAATACTCTTTTATTAGCCTCACAGAACCTTTTCAAGGAGCCTCTAAGGTAGAACAATTTGCAAGGAGACTTGTCTTTCAAAATGCCTTTTGTAATTTCAACTCCAAAATCTAGATCTTTTTGTTTGAGGAATGGTGGCTAGAGGATATAGATGACACTGGACAACAAGTGATAATGACTTTTTCTTTTAGACAACATCACTTCAAGGTGATTGTTGTTTATGTCAGATATATTGAAGTGAAGAGATTAGAGTTATGGGAGGCTTTGCAGATTGTAGATGATAATTCTCAGCTACCTTGGATTGAGGGAGGGGGGGATTTAAACTCCATTCTTTTTTATGAGAAAAAGATTGGAGGTTTTTCCTTTTCCACTGTGGACTCTTGGGATTTTGCAAGCTGTATCAATTAATGTGTCCTTTTGGAGCTAAAAATAATAGGTAGTCAATTCACTTAGTGGAATGGCAGGATTGAGGCATAATGCATCTTTGAAAGGTTATATAGGGTGTTAGTGAATTAAGAGTTCCTTAATATCTTGCCTTCCTCTGAAGTTCATCACCTTATCAGACAGGGATCAGATCACTCCCCCCTTCATGTAATTTGTAATTCTGAGACCTTGCAGTGCAAAAAACCTTTAAGATTCCTAAGCTTCTGGGTCAAACATCAGCAATTCATGGAGGTGGTAAGGGGAAACTAGCAGGTGGACTTTATAGGGGATCCTTTCTCTGTATTTCATGCTAAGCTTAAAAGGATCAAGTGTGCCTTTGTTGCTTGGAGTAAGAAAGCTTTTGGAAACATCTTCTAAAAAGTGGCTACTCTTGAGGATAAAGTGAAGGTTAAAGAGATCCAATTTAAGATTAATTCATCCAGTGACAACAGGGAAGAGCTTAACAGGGCCAATGCAGAACTTAAGAAATATTGGCATTTAAAAGAGTAATTTTGAAAATTAAAAGTTGGCATGAGGTGGTTTGTGGATAGGAACAGAAACACTAAGCTCTTCCATGCCTTTGTTAATGGTAGAAGAAAAAGGTTAAGAATTGATGAAATCACTTCCATGGAGGGTGATGTCATAAAAACTAAGGAAAATATTGTAGCTAAGGCTTCCAGGTTCTTTGAACATCAGTTTACAGAAGATTATTTAACTAGGGATTTTGAGGCTCTTGACTGTATCCCTAAGCTAGTCTCTAAGGAGGAGAATGAAGCAATTTCCCAAATTCCTTCCATGGAAGAAATCAAATATGTGGTCTTCAATATAAAGGGGGATAGTATTGCGGACCTGATAGTTTTACTGGTTTGTTCTACCAGCAATGTTGGGAGATTATTGGCATAGATTTAGATAAAATGGTTAGGGTCTTCTTTTGTGGCCACCAGTTGCCAAGGTTCATTACTCACACCAATCTAGTCCTTATCCCCCAAAATATGATACTGTCAAGCGGCTTCAGGATCTTAGACCAGTTAGTCTTTGCAACTTTGTGAACAAGGTGTTCTCTAGAATTATTTTGGAAAGATTATCTCCTTTGGCCCCTACGCTCATCTCCAAAAATCAATCTGGCTTTGTGAAGGGTAGGAATATTGTTGAGAATATTCTATTGGCCTAGGAAATTATAGGACATTGGAAAAAGGCTAAGTTTCACAATGTGATGATCAAGTTGGATATGGCTAACGCATATGATAGGGTCTCCTGAGTATTCCTGATCAAAGTTCTAAGGAAGTTTGATTTTTCAGAAATTTTGATTAACCTAGTATGGAGATTGATTAGTAACAATTAGTACTATGTCCTCATTAATGGAGAGAACCATGGGTTCTTTCAATCTTCCAGAGGGGTCATGCAAGGGGACCCCCCTATCCCCCCTACTTTTCATCCTTGTTATTGAAGTCCTTTCTAGAAACGTGAATAATTTGTTCTTGGACAACAAGTATAAAGGATATGGACTGCCAAAGTGGAGTCGACAAATCAATCACCTTGCCTATGCTGATGATACTATTCTTTTTGGGTCAAGGGACAAGTACTCTACTATACAGATGATGAAGGTGATTAGTGATTATGAAAAAATTTCAGGGTAAATGGTCAATAAGGAGAAAAGTGTTTTCTATGATCATGAAGAGAGCCCTTTGGTTATTACTTTGAGACAGAGGAAGTTCATTGGCCTAAATATAGGCAACTTTCCTTTCACATACTTGGGCTGCCCTGTTTTCTATGGGAGAATAAATTCTACTTTCTTTAAGAGAGTGTTATGTAAGATTTCCAAGAGAATTAAGAGTTGGCAAAATAGATTCCTATCTTATGGTGACAAGAAAGTCCTGTTTAATTATGTGTTAGCCTCAATCCCTCTGTATCTCCTATCAATGATGAACCCCCTCAAGAAAATCCTAGATCAGATCCATAGAATGTTTGCCTTATTGTTTTGGAGCAAAGTGGGAGGTGAAAAAGGCAAACACTGGGTAAAGTGGGAGGATTTGTGCTACCCTTTCATGAAAAGTAAAGTGGGCTTTAAATCTCTCCATGAAACTTCTAAGGCCATATTTTCTAAGTTGTGGTGAAAATTCAGAACCTTAGTGGACTCTATGTAGGGCTCCTGTATATGAAACAAATATTGTAAGAAGACACATCCTCTTATTGCTTCTAGTAAAGGTGGATCAATGATCTGGAAGAAGATGGTTGAAATACGAGATGAGGTAGACCATAAGATTTGGTGGCAACTAAAAAATGACTCTATGAGTTTTTGGTTTGACAATTCAACCAAACTTGGTGTCCTCTACTTCATTGTAGATCAGGGAAAAGAGGATGAAATAGAAGTCAAGGATTTCATCATCAATGGGACATGGAATAGTGAGAAGCTTTTAGAATGCATTGATGTTTACCTAGTGGAGTACATCATCAGTAACTTCCAGCCCACTCTGTCAGAGAAGGCTGACTCAGTTTGGTGGATGGCCCAAGCTAATGGACAGTTCACTACTAAGTCAGCCTTTCATATCTTAAGAAGGAGAAAGGATGAGACTTAGTGGATGGAGACTATTTGGATCAAAGGAGTCCCCTTTAAAATTCGTTTCTTCCAATGGAGATCTTGGGAAAGAAGGATAGTCATAAAGGATAACCTAAAAAGGATGAAAATCAACCTGGCCTCTAAATATTTTTGCTGGGAGGTGGGAGGGGAGGAAACAATGGAATACATTTTTCTAATAGCCCCCTTAGCTCTTAAGCTCTGGAGGGTGTCTGCTTTTTGTGCAGGTATTTCCATGGAGGAGAGCCACCTTTAGCACCAAATCACTAAATGGTGGAAGGTGGAAACAACAGAGAGATTGCAGCCCTTTATGAAGTTTTTTCCCTTGATCATCATGTGGATGCTTTGTAGAAGGAGGAACAGTAAAAGATATGGCAAGGATATGTCCTTTGATTCCCTAGTCTATCAATGTTCTCAACTACTATACTATGTATCAACGACCAGATTCCCTTGGCTCACAACCCCATCAAATTTGCTAGGTCTAATTATGACCTTGAAGAGTTACAAGCCTAGACTATAAAACTATCCTGTGAAATGGGTTTTTCCATCCATTAATGGGATCAAGACCAGTACAGATGGTGCTAGCAAAGGGAATCTAGGTAGGAGTGCATATGTTTTCTGTCTAAGAAATTACCTTGGGAACATCACTTACGCAGAGGCGGGGGAACTGGGATGACTGACTAGTATGGAAGTAGAGTCTATAGCAGTCCTAAAATGTCTAAGACACTGCAAGACTAAGTAGCTAAGGGAGTGGAACTAGAAACTGATTCCCTAAGTTTATAGAAAATCATCAGTGGAATTTGGAAAGTTCCATGGACCATCAGTGAGCAAATAGAAGAAATCTAATTACACATGCATGATCTACAGGCTATAATTAAACACATTTATAGAGAAGCTAATCAACTAGCAGACAATCTAGCTAACACAACAATAAATCGAGGAAACAATTTTCTTTGCAACAACTTCGGAGACCTCCCTACCCAGTGTAGGAGAATAAGCAACTGCGACAAATTTCAAATGTACATTTTGTGAATTAAATCAAAACCAATCAGACCAAATGGGGACTAATTACAGCGGTAAAAAATATAGTGTAGGAGTGTATATATACAGGTGAATTTGTATAGTTTCCTACAAATTCTACTCCTACGAAGTTACCAGGTTAGTATCCAAAAAGATCCCCAATCAAAAAGTGGGTAGTGAGTCAGATCTTGACAACTTGGCGTAGAGCCTAGACCACTTTCAACAAGGCTGCTCCGATTGCAAAAGAATAGAGCAAAACATGAATAGAGAGGGGGCAAGAGGTCAGGAGAAACACAACACAAAGGAAAGTCTTACGCATGTCACAGACTTCAAAAAGCAGAGACAATCGACACCATTTCATCATTTTAGTATGGGAAATGAACAACTCCACCACGAAGTTGAATAGGTATCGAAGGAAACCAAAACAATCATTTCTTATCTTCCTAGACTTACTCCTAACACTACACCTACTAAGGCCGGACGGATTCATGACGAAGGAGTAAATCTATCAATGATTTATGACCCACAAGTACACAAGCCTAAAGCTTTGATTTCTCAGAGCCTCCAGACATCGTCGTCAGGTGTACTTGGGTAGACTCTTTTTGAAAAGTGAGGAGTCTATAGACGAAATAGGGATCTTTTGTATGCCCTTTGAGCCGCGCTGGTTAGATTTGTCTTTGACCCGTTTTGAATTAAAGCAATGAAATGGCCTCTGACCCAAATTACCTAAATATATATATATATATATATATATATATATGAAAATAAATTAAATATTGTCCCTGCTAGTTTATAAATTAGGTTCCATTTGTTTTCGTAAAAGGGAAAGAAATATGAAGCAGTAAAAGTGAAAAACTATTCAGAATGTTTATATACTCCCCACTTTCTTTTATTATTTATTTTAGTTTAATTTAATTCCTTATTTTGGTAGTGAAATTTGAAATGGCTGGACATTTGTGTGTGAATTAAGTAAAGCCTAATTTTGTTGATCAAAATTCTGACTTTTGACCTTTTAAAGATGACAATATATTATTTTATATACACACATCTGAAAAAAAATCAGGAATCTTAATTAAAAAAGAATTACTATTATTTTATTAATCCTAATTAGTACGCGACAATTACCAATTTTTAAGTTAAAGACAAGGCTAAAGATGATAACTAAAAGAGAGTTTGAAAAGGCCGACCAATTATTTTAGGGTTTATGAAATGTTAATTTGTCTTTAAGTTCTTGTTATCTAGTTTAAAAGGAATAATGATAATTAAAATATAATTAGGATTATAAAGCACTCATCTTCACGTGATTACTCACACGATTAAGCGTTGACCTCATCTCTATTATTGCAACATTATTTGCATGGCCATTATCAATTATCCAAATTTTTGTTTCCATTTTCAACATTCCAAATTCTAGGCGTTATTTATTATGCAGGAGCAACCCCTAACGTCAAAAGAAGTTTAGTTTTACTCACTTTAAAATTTACTAGCCTAGATATGGAAGCCCCGTTATGGGCTCAATATTATGATATAATAAAATAATATTATAGATATTTAATTATTTAAAAAATTTATTATAGATATTTTAGAGTATGACATAAAATGATAATGGGAATCTCAATTTATAATAAAGTTTTTACTCATCCAAAGGTTATAGTTCAATAGCTTCGGATTCCCTCACTGCATTCCAAGCCAAGCTCACACTAGATCCAAACTATTCCTGATATCCCTAATGGATCTGAGCAACTCGATCGAGTATGATCATTGTGTTGCTATGCCTTTGCTTATCCCTGCTTTTTAATTTAGGATGGATCCAGACTAAACTAAACTTAATGAACTGGAAGCAAAAATATCGTAAAAATCACTATTCACACTCAATTTAACATTACGTCAAACATGACAAAGGATTCTCTCCATTATTATTTTGTCCATTATCTTTAAATGGTGCAATGAACATAAGTCATGTGTATAAAATAAGTTATTCTTACACTAAATAATTTTGAATTTATGGCAAACTATTTTTTACCATAAAGGCCTAGATTATTATGTTTATAATACTTCAATTTTTTTTTATTTTAATGTTGTATATGTTTTTTTCTTTTTTACTAAAAGTAGATTTAATTCTTGTGTTCTTATATGAAATTGTGAACAATGAAATTAATTTGGAGAATCCAAAAATTCCGCAATTTTTCTTATGTTTAATTTTTAGAATAATTTAGGAATGTTAACTAATATATAAATAAAATTGGAGTATTGTATTTTATACATACTTTGGGTCTAATATTTAGGGTAAGAATATTATTGCTCGAAGAAATAACAAATAAAATAGGGGAAAAATATAATTATACAATTTAAGACTCAAAATTGCATAAACATGTCAACAAATAAAAATTACACCCATATCTCAAAATTTTTTTAACAAAATTGTACATACATGGGGACTAAAAAAAGGGGGACGAATTAAATTTTTTTTAAAAAAATCTGACACTATAATTAAGGCAATACACGAAACATCAAAAAGAGAGAGGGACCAATTAATTGTTAGTATTTATTAAGGCAATACACAGACCTCTAATTAATTTAGCTCTTCATCTCTCTCTTTAATTAATTGTTAATATTTATTAAGATATAATTTAATGTTTGGATTTATGTTTAATGGGTACTGTTGATTGATTACTTTTGTTTATTATTATATATTTCAATTAAAATTGCTTCGTGAGTGTTAAGTCGAATATATATTGTCAAAATTTTGGTGTGATTTATGGTGTAATTTATGTGTAAGTAAATGGTACTGTTGTTGATGTTAAAATTGATTTTGTTTAGGTTGTTGATGGTATAGATGTTGGTGATAAAGTTGTTTATTTAGTTTAGTGTAAAACTATGAACCAACCTGGGTACTTTTGGTTGATTTGTTTGGTTATTATTATATTATTCAATTAAAAGTGCTTAATTGATGTTAAATTGAATAAATCTTGAAATATTTTTTGTGTGATTTGTTGTGTTACTTACGTTTAAATAAATGGTACATTTACTGATGTTAAGATTGGTGTTGTTTAGTGAAATTTATGATTATAAATGAATGTTAATTAAATTGCTAATGATCAGTAACATGGATATTCTTCGTTGATTTGTTTGGTTATTACTATATAATTCAGATAAAATTGGTTATTTGAAATTAAATTTTTTGGGTGAATCTTTTGATAAATACTTGATAGCATAGTAGGGTTTTTTTTTTTACAAAAAAAATATACAGTAAATCATAAGGCAGAAGGTTAATTGTTTTATTGTTATTTTTATTATGTAATTCTAGGGAAAATAATGTTGGTTAATGAATCTTCAATTAAATATATTTCTTGGTTCTACTTGTTGCCATAGGGTTTAATTTGTTGGATTTGGTGTGAATTATAATACAATGTTGGTTTAGTTTTGATATTATTTAGCAGTATCTTATAAGTATTTATTTGGTTAATATACGATTGCAACTTAACAATAAAATCTTCAATTATAAAAAAATTAACAAAAATACAACTATATTTGATCCTAAATTAGATTGGCTTTGTAAAAGGGAGGAATATCACTGAAAATGTTCTGCTGGCACAAAATATTATTAGAGATATCAGGATTAGAAGAAAGTGGCACAATGTGGTAGTTAAATTGGATATGACAAAAGCCTATGATAGAGTTTCATGGCTATTTTTGTCAAAAGTGTTGAGAAAACTTGATTTCTCAGAAATAATCATTGATATGATTTGGAGACTACTATTCAATAATTGGTACTCAATACTGATTAATGGGCAGTCTTATGGATTCTTTCAATCTTCTAGAGGGTTAAAGTAAGGAGATCCTTTATCTCCCATACTATTCATTATTGCTGCAAAAGTACTATTCAGAGGCCTCAATAAATTACACGAGCAAGCTGAATCTAAGGGATTTGGAATGCCTAAATGGAGTCCTGAGATCAATCATCTGACATATGCAGATGATACTATCTTAATTTACTCAGGGGATAAACAATTAGTTCGAATGATGATGTCGGTGCTGAGTAAATATGAACAGATGTCTGGTCAATTGATCAACAGGAATAAATCAAGCTTTTATTTACATGAAAAGACACCTGGTTCAATCTCCCAGAAACTAAGGAGATGGATAGAAATCAACCAGGTAAATTTTCCTTTACTTACTTAGGGTGTCCAATTTATTATGGAAGAAAGAAAATTGTATATTTTAAAGAGATTATATTAAAAGTGAGTAGAAGGATCATGGGATGGAATAACAAGACTTTTTCTTTTGGGGGGTAGATATGTTTTAATTGCTAATGTAACTCAGTCACTACCTATGTACTTGTTATCAGCCATAAATCCACAAAAAAGATTTATTAACAGATTACATCATCTTATGGCCAAATTCTTTTGGGGTAAAATAAGTGGAGTGAGGGGAAAATATTGGGTGGATTGAGAGAATTTGTGATATCTTGTTAAAGAAGGGAAAATAGGATTCAGGTCCTTATTTGATGTATCCAAAACTTTATTTGCTAAATTGTGGTGAAATTTTAGAGTGAGGACAAATTCCCTTTGGGGGTCCTTTATGTGAAATAAATATTATAAAAAGGACCACCCTGTTATGGAAAAAGGTAGAGGAGGATCACATGTGTGGAGACGATTAGTGAAAGTCAAAGATGATATGGAGCACTTAATTTAGTGGCAGATTAAAGTGGGTTCGTGTAGCTTTTGATAATTGGACTCAACAAGGGGCATTATACTTTATAGAAGAAGGTGGACAGGAAGATTCTGATTTAGAGGTAAAATAATTCATTGGGAATACAGGCTGAAATCTGGATAAGCTAAAGGAACACATTTCAGAGGAGATGGGGATTCACATTGTGGAAAATATTAAACCTATTGTGTATGAACAATGTGACAACGTATGGTGGATGGGGAATACTACGGGCGAGTTTACTGTTAAATCAGCCTTTCACAATATCAGAAAAAAGAGGGAAGAATAGAATTGGCTCACCAATATCTGGGTAAAAGGACTATCATTTAAGATTAGTTTCTTTTTATGGAGACTGTGAAAGAAGAGGATTGCTACGGATGATAATTTACATGTTATGAAAATGCAAATAGTGTCTAGGTGTTATTGTTGTGATGAATATCAGCATGAGACAATGGAGCATCTTTTTTTAAGAGCACCCATTGCTCAGAAACTTTGGGGTTATTTTGCCAATTGTGCCGGATCGAAAGTACAAGGTGTACATCTCCATCAGATGATTATACAATGGTAGGAAGTCAGAGGTACAGTAAAATTAAGAACAATCTACAAGATCATCCCTGCAGTAGTTTTGTGGAAATTATGGAATAGAAGAAACACTAGAAGACATGACAAGGATATTACACTAATGCAACTGACTTACAAATGTGGAAACACTGTTTATCAGTTCATTAAATGTTTATATACTTGGGTTAAATGTCCAATCAAATGGTATAAGATTATTCAAGTATTTCAATAGTATAAGCCAAAGAAATACGTAAAGAATATTGTGTGGATAAGGCCTAGTACTGGACAAGTGAAGTGTAATTGTGATGGTGCTTCTAAAGGTAATTCGAGTGAGAACTCTTATGCATTTTGTGTGAGAGATCATCAGGGAGATCTGATTTGGGGTGAAACTCAAAGGATAGGAAGAGCTACTAATAACATGGCAGAAGTTATTACAATCTTAATGTGTTTGAGGTTCTGTATTACTATTAAATCTAGCACAATCATTCTAGAGACTGATTCCATGGCTATGAAATATATTTTAAGGAAAGAATGAAAAATTCCATGGGAATTGGTGGATATTATGTTTGAGGCTATAAAATTAGTAAAAAGCTTGCAAGTAACAGTTCAACACATTTTCAGGGAAGCAATCTGTTGACAAATGTCTTAGCTGTCAGTGCCTTTTATGTAGAAGAGAAGATGGAATATAATCAAATTCAACAACTACCTAACACATGCAGAAAATAATTAATCATGGACAAAGAGCAAATTGACTTTTTGCGCATCAGAAACAGGAAGATCGTAAATGCAAGTCAGTAACACAACAATTTTTACATGATGACAGACATGCATGCAAAAGTAAGTACTGTCCTTAACTACACAAGCATGTACAGGGCTATTTACAGAAGTTTGCACTTAATTGTTGTATCCTAGTATAACTGCAAGAAACAGATACCTTACATACAAATAGCCAACAAAACTTATTTACATGGCTACAATTCAAAAATCAAAAAGTGCCAACTTGCTGATTCAGGAAGCATGGAGTCCGACATCACTGGGACCATTTTCCTTACACTTATCACTAGCAAAATATAAAAGTGCATCAATATGACAATCAGAGAGTAAAGAAGAATACAAGACAAATCTACCTGATGTCGATGAAGAAAGAGAGTCCAGATCCTTCATAGGTTATGACAAGAAGGATAATAGGTGTGCCAACTACAAGAAGAAATACGAAAATGAGAAGATTGTGGCTTTAAATCAAGAAGAATCGAAGAGTAAGCATGATAGATCTCGAATGGGGACAAAAAGAAGGATTTACCCTTACTTAGACAACCGCAAAATTGAAGCGCCACATCGAAGGAGGGTGATGAATCATTGTACAGTAGCCACAGAAGAAGGAGCCATTGTGATAACACGAGGAAAGACGGAGAGAAAGAAAGAGTCTAGATAAAGATTTCAGATACTTTTAGTATAATAATGGGTCGGTTCGGGAGTTGTATTTAGTCTTATAGATGGGCCAATCATTTAGATAATTTAGACTTGATTTAGTTGTATTGCTTTTTATTTTCTCTACCAATAAAACAACCCTTGAGATTTAAAAACAAAATTCACATATTAACTAGAATCACGTAATAACTAGTTCTCTTATAGACAATTATAATGACAAAAAAATAATAAAATAATTAGAATTTAGCATGAGTCATTAAACACCCCAAAACAATTACACAATGAATTACTAATACCATTGATGGTCACATGCACAGATCAACAGTTACCTAACGTCAAATTAAAAGACTTAACATAGAAAAACAGACATGGTACTTATTTGTTCCTTCTTGGTACATAATTAGAACGAAAAGACATTGTCAGTAACAGAATCATATTCCTGTCACGCCCCGTCAGGGTACTCTAGGCGTGGCCGGCACTCGAAGACTATTGCTAGCCCCCGAGCGAACCGCTTA
>JBCEWC010010048.1:0-18072 GCA_038996855.1 Solanum aculeatissimum | reverse complement strand
AAGGTTATGGCTTAGATGTTATGTATGATGTATGATTATGTGCTACGTGCAAGCATGTTCCTCCCATTCCCGAATTTTCCCCCATAGCTTGAGTCATAAGCCCCTAAACCCTTAGAGCTTATGTGCTACATGCTTAGCTTCCGCGTTTCCGAATCGATGATGAGTGTAATGATTCTATGAGGTCTTGATCGAGGGTCTTCGGGTCCTCTTTCGCCATGTCACATCTAGGCCCCCTATCCGGGTCGTGACAAGAGATCACCACTATTTTTGGTTACTTATGAAACTTAAGCTATATGGATCTATTAGCTAATTCATAGACCTATAGTTGCAACATATTTATGGGACAATAGTTATCTACCAAGGTCCGCTCGGTGCTAGGTTTCAATCCCAAGGAATACCAAATCATAATTATTGACCTAAAATGCAAAGTATCATGATATCATAATATTTCTTTCATAGAGTAGTTCATCAAAACCAACGCTTCATGTATCAAAGATAGAGCTTCGTAACTTTCATAATACTTTCATGTTTCATAATATGCATAGTAGCCCTTCAATTCATATCATTCATAATTTATATTTCTTACCATAAGGCCCTCAACATCATAGAAGCTTGACATTAATCCTTATTCAAAACCATGGTGGGTAGATGTCCATAACTTCAAAACCATGCAATTCATGATTGTATGACATGAGAGGAGTAAAATGAATCACTTGAATACTTTTCAAAACAACCAACCAAAAGCATAGTCATAACTTAGTTAGGACATTATCAAACTGTCATAAAAATTACCAATCTCACATGTCTCTTTACTTCAAAATAATGCATCAGGATGAACTATCATAAAATATTACATATTATCCTCATATGAAATAGTTCACAAAACCATCATGTATTTTCCTAACTTGAGAATACTCTAAAAGGAGAAGGAATGGTTAAGCTTAGGGAGGAAAGGTCCCCAGTAATCAAAACCCTCATACCTTGGTGTCAGGAGACAGAAAATCCTTGTGGAAATAAAGAGAAACTCAGAACCCTAGCTTGTACCTTCTCTTGGAGGCTTGAAGGACATAAGAGTTCTTGAGAGGATTTTGGGACTTAGGGTATTTTTTTGAGTGAGTGGAATGATATTATTGAGGTAAGCTGAAAAGTAAGGGCTTAGGGTCTTAAATAACATGGTTTAGGTATTAAATAATAGGAATGGTCGAAATTGCCCCTTAAAAAGTCTGTCGGAACTGACCACCAGACCCAATTATGGGTCGTGGTCCAACTTATGGGTCGTAGGTGAGGGTCTTGTCTGATGCCATTTCAGGCTCTCAAAAACTTTTCTCTGAACCACATTCTACGACCTAACTTATGGCTCATAAGTCATTGCACGGGTCATTTGATAAGTTGTATACCCTACTCCAGAAATCATCATTTTCACTAAGTTCGACCTTTAACCCACGAGCACTAGTTATGGATTGTTGAACCAATTATGGCCCGGAAGAGCCTGTGTAACAACTTACAGTCAAAAAATTTCTAGAACTCATTTCTTGCACTCTTTATGCTTCTCACAGGTGGGGCCTTACAATTATATGCATATATCTATGTATATCATGCATTGTTTACATACTTAGTAAATTTCAACATATTAATGCATATTTTCCTTATATTGTTAATAATGTAGGGTCTAGTGTTTCTCCTTCTTATTTAGATGATCTTGTGAGGGCTGTTGAAGATATTATAGTGAGTCCTCATGCTTCGAGGGAAAGCCAATGATATTCATCGATGTTTGATTGTTTATCTTCTTATGATACTTAATATTATGTCACTTCATTCCATTTTAGAGTGAGCTAGGAACCTAACCATAGTCCCCAGCTATGCTATGCTATGTTTAGAGGAATGATTGGACAGTGTATAAAGAGCCTATGATCTATAATGATCTATATCTCTTTGGACTGAGTTGTTCTTTCCCTTGGGATGTTGATATGAGGCCCATATCCCCTCTTCCTATAATACTTGTGATTGATGCTTTTATTACCTTATGAATGCTTGATGGTATATTACGATGACTTGGTTGGGGTCCTTCGGGGTTCCATTCATTGTTTCATGCCTAAGACATAACTTGGGTCATGACATATTATGTTTGCTTACTCATGCATTGCCCATATACATAGTATATACAAAGGTACTAAGACACACTTTTTGCCTACATTATTTCATAATATTGGGGAGGATGTTCACCTACTCCACACTCTATAGGTTAGCTTGAAGATTGATTGATGATTTTCTTGATTGATGAGTCCTCATGGTTCGAGGAATACTCATTCATAACTCTAGAGACATTAGTACGTTGTTTCTATTTTGAGACTATCTACTTTACTTTACTTCAGGGTGAGCTAGGAACATTTCCATAGTCCCTCACTTATGCTAGTTAATTAGTGGCATGTATGATGTGTATGAGTTTATGCCATCTTTCATTTGATTTGATTACTTCCAATTATTGAGACATATTTTTTCTTCTATTGAGTTTCAATACCCCACATGTTGGAAAGCTTGGAAAATGGAAAAGTTGTGGAAACTTTTGAGACTGGCTAGTGATACGAGCCAATCTACGACTCTTGGATGGGACCATGGGTTGTAGAATGGTCTCATAGTTGAGGACCAAAACATAGTGAAACATTTTGGTCTTCGAAATTCACTCTATGAGGAATAGAATATGTCATACATCCTTATATGGCTTGTAAACTGAGTCGTGAAAGGGACCCTGAGAATAGAAATTTTTTCAAGTCTGGGAGAGTTCTACAGAAGGGTTATACAACCTTTAAATGGAACTATGGACCGTACATGGGGTTTCGTGGTTTTAAGGTGAAACTTCCAGTAGCTCAATTTTTTGGACCATGCAGAGAACAAACCAAAGCACAACCCATGTAATAAATTATGGGTGATGAACTGGATTCCGTGGATGGGTCCGACAGACTTTAAATGAAGGGATTGTGGTCATTTCCAATCTATTTAAATCCTAAACTACGTTGTTTTGACCATCCTAACACACTTAAATAACTCAAATCCTATAAAACATATTTTTAACAACTTGACCTAGGGCCTAGTCATCTCATGGAAAATAAGACACCCATAGGAACCACACCTAAGCCATCTTAACTTATCAACCATTCATAGACATAAAACTCAAAATTGCATAAATAAATAGGGGAAACGGTCTATGGGACTTCGTTTGGAAGTAATAACATTTTAACAACATACATATCATCCACAAACATACCATCTAGACCATGGAGGGATAGGGACCGGTAAACGGCCAATCTCCGTTAAATAAAAATGATTTCAAACATTTATAATATAGAATGTAAATGCCTAAAAAAACAGTAATATACATAATGTCCAAAATATATAGCAAGAAAGAAAAATGGTGGAGTCCCGAACTAAGGGCCCACCACAATAGAATTAGTCTTGACGGTCGAAGAACTAGCAACGAGCCGAGGTAGGAGCACCTGTCCCTACATGGTTAAATCATGTATGAAAATATGCATTAGTACTTTTCAAATGTACTAAGTATGTGAGATGCAATGCAACATGAAATTGTAATGCCATCATTCATATGTATAGACTTACATAAATGGGACGGTAAAGGTAACATTAACATTAGCTTAAGCATGCACAAGGAATAACGTTAAATATGAGTATGAATAATGCATAAAAGGAACACATGTGATGAAACCAAGCCATGGATCATAAACATTGTGGGAATGGACCATAACCAACATATAAGAACATGTGAGCTACTAATGAAATCTAACACAACACCCTATGTTGGCATGGGGAGACCATTTTTTGGGTGGAACTGTGTCACTTCACACGCATCATCATATAACATAATTAGCCTACATGGATCAACTAGCCTAGAATACATGGGCTTCTGTAGTGGTATATAGTTAATGGGGTAATGGGTTACTTCTAGGGTTCCCTTACCGAACCCACCTCGATGCCTCATTCGGTGTAAAGTCATCCCATAGAATTCTTTTAAACACAAACTTTGTTAAATCGTGACACTTAATATCATAATAAGCAATCTTAAGAGTAGCTCAAACTTAAGGAACAATGAAGTGAGAATTTTCCTTTCATCTTGGGAACCTGCATAAATATCTTTTAGGGCATTTTTAACATGCTTATATCTTTGACAAATCATCACTTTAAAAAAATTCTTTAATGCCCCAAACCTTTATTATATATCGGAGTTATCAAAAGTCTACTCTGAATTTGTCAAATCTGATCCATGGCATCCTGAAGTAAATCAACACCCAACACCTCAACTAAACCCGAATCAAACCATCGGATCAGCGATCTACACCTCTGGCCATACAATGTCTCAAATAATGCCATCTGTATATTAGAGTGGTAACAGTTGTTATATGAAAATTGCCAATGGTAAGTGTTAGTCCCACTAAGCCAAAAAATCAATCACATAGGCCCTAAGTATGTCCTCCAACACTTGAATGGTGTGCTCAGACTGACCGTTAGTATAGGGGTGAATATCTAAACTCAAATCCAATCAAGTACCCAAACCACGTTGTAGAGCATGCCCACAGTGAGAAGTGAACACTAATTCTCTATCTCATACTATAGACACCAGTATCTCATGCAATCTAACAATGTTCTAGATATACAATCTAGCAAACTACTCTGCTCTATAGCTATTCTTCACTGATAAAAGTGAGCCGACTTGGTCAAATGATCAACAACCACAAAAACTAAGTCGAACTTACCCAAACCAATGGGCAAACATGTAACAAAATCCATAGTCACTCCCTCCTATTTCCACTCAGGAATGGGCATTCTTTGCATCAATCCACGGGGCCTTTGGTACTCATACATGACCTGTTGAAAATTCATTCACTTTTCCACAAACTCAGCTATGTCTCTCCTCATACCGAACCACCAATAATGTTATTTTAGATTATGGTACATCTTTGCCACACCCGGATGAATGGAATACTTAGCACAATGTGCGACCTCTAATATCAATCTCACCTAATCTCTCACCTTAGGCACATAAACGCTACCATTAATCCTCAATATGCCATTAGAATAAATAATAGTCGCCTTGGCTTCACCTCTTAACACTTTGTCACGAATAAAACGTAATTTGGGGTCCTTAAACTGATAAGCACCAATCTAATCAAGCAAGAAAGATCTAGCCTAAACAAAGGCCAATATACTCTTAGGAGGATAAATATCTAACTGAACCATATGTCTGGCAAAAGACAGAACATTTCTAAAGGCCTCTCCCCAGCCCTAAAAAATGTCAAACTCCCCATACTAGTAGCCTTTCAGCTCAAAGTATCTACCACCATATTGGCCTTCCTAAAGTGATATAGAATAGAGATATCATAGTCCTTAAGGATCTCCAACCACCTACATTGTATCACGTTTAGATTAGGCTGAAAAAAGATGTATTTGAGACTCTAGTGATGGGTTAAGATCTCACAATGCTCCCCATAAAGATAATGTCATCACAACTCAACACAAACGCAATTACCTCCAACTCCAAATCATGGGTAGGGCTATCCGTTTATGAACTTTCAACTGTCTAGAAAAATAGACTATTACCTTACCCCTTTGCATCAATACATTACCTAAACCCACACAAAAAACATCACAATATACAACAAATAGAACTTTTTCCTCGGGTAAAGCAAGAATGGGTGTTGAAGTCAACAAATTATCGACCTTTTGGAAGATCACCTCACACTCCTCAGACCCTTGAAATGACACATCCTTCAAAGTCAATCTAGTCAATAAGGCTTCTATAGAGGAAACTCCCTGAACAAAATATCGATAATACCTTGTCAAGTCGATGAAATGCCAAATGTCAACCACAGAACTAGGCCTAGCTCACTCATGAATAGCTTCCACCTTTGTTGGATCAACCATAATGCCCCATTTTGACACCACATGCCTAAGAAATGCAACAGACTAAAGGAAAAACTCACATTTTGAGAACTTGGCATATTACTTCTCTTCTCTTAGTCTTTAAAGAGCAGTCCTCAAATGTTGAACATGATTAACCTTGCTTTTGGAACAAACAAAAATATCATCTACAAACATGATCACAATGACGTCTAAATAGGGCTTGAACACTAGGTTCATTAACTCCATAAAAGCAAGCGGAGCATTAATCAACTCAAAAGACATAACCATAAATTCATAAGGTCTGAATAGGTCCTAAAAGTTGTCATTGAGATATAAGACTCCTGAACTCTCAATTGATGATATTCAGACAACAATTCATTCTTGGAGAATACAAAGGCACCCTACAACTTGTCAAGAAGATCATCAATACGAGGTAAAGGATATTTGTTCTTAATGGTCACTTTGTTAAGTGGACGATAGAGATACACATATGCATAGTTCCATTCATTTTCTTTATAAATAATACAGGACACCCCAGGGAGATACACTTAAACGAATAAATCCCTTCTTTAATAAATCTTCCAATTGTTCCTTCAAATCTTTTTAATTCAGTTGGGTCATCCAATAAGGAGCAATAGATATGGGCATAGTGCTTGGCTCCATATCAATAGAAAAATCAATATGACGATCAATAGGAACACCAGGTAAATAAGTCAGAAATGCATCCATAAACTCTCTAGAAACCCTGATTGTCTCCAATATTGGTGGATCATGGGAATAAGCTCAAACATGAACCAAATATGCTAAACATCCGTTCTCCATCAATCGAAAAAAATGCATATAAGAATAATTATCCTTAGGATAAGAGCTACGTGCTCCAGTCCACACCAACTAGGGCAAGTTAGGGCAAGATAAGGTCACGATATTCACATCCTAGTCAATATTAACATGATATGGGAACAACCAATCCATGATCAATATCATATTGAAGTCAACCATATCCAACAATATAAAGCCAACCACAGTATCTGTCCTCGTAAAAGTGATAGTACAACCCTGATATACCTGATTCCCCACTAATGATTCACTTACTAAGGTGGAAACACAAATAGGCTCAACAAGAAGCTCACATAATATCAATATTAGAAGAAAAATAAGCTAACACTTAGGAATAAGTAGAGCCTAGATCAAATAAAACTGAAGCTGAGCATTGGTACAATGGAACTATACCTCTGATAATCGCATTTGAGGCCTCTGCCTAGGCTCTATCTTAAAGCATAACAAACTCTATACCCCCACTAGCCTATGGGCCACCATGAGCACCACCTCTCACTATACCACAACCCCCTCTAGTACCACCCGTAATGCCTTGGATGTATGTCTCTAGGTGTCGGCGTTGTAGCTGGACGAGTTGGCTGAGAGCCTTAATCTTGAGCAGGAGGTGCATAATGAGGACAATGACGGGCCAAGTGCCCTATCTCATCACAATTATAACAAGCCTTGGTCTCCTTCCTCTGAGATGGCAGTCTAGAGAAGCCACCACGCCTGAGAACACTGAATAAACTATCACGACCCACCTGAGTAGATCGGGGCCTACTAATACTATCAAAAGTTGGGATGGCTGCGTGGACTGCCTGACCCTGATGTCCCTACCTCTAAAACTCCCTGTCATGCGATGAGTGTCCACTAAATTTATCGTACTAGCGGAACCTTTTCATACAAACCTATCTCTTATGCCTAATGCACTTTATCATTCGAGCATAATCCACTACACTCTGAAATGTATCTCCGACAAAAACTAGGAAAGTTGTAGCCTTCTAAATATACCTTTACAATACCTTGGCAAAGAACCGAGTCCTCTCAAACTTAGCAGGGATGTTGGACAAGCATATTTGGACAATATATGAAATCTTTCCTCATTGTGGGAAATAGACATAGAACCTGTTAAAGCCTATCAAATTCATCACTACGGTTGTCCCAAAGGCTATATGCCATAAATCTCTCCAAGAATAACCCTATAAACTGCTCCCACGTCATAGATCCATATCCAACAAGTCGATGAGCTAAACCTGACCTCCACAACTCCCTAGCGAGGCCAGTGAACTTGTAAGAAGTATAGGCAACCCATTAGAACCCAAGAATAGCCAGGTTACATAACCGGTCCTGACAATCTAATAGGAAACTATAGGCTTTATCACCAAGGGTTTTGTTGAATAGTGGAGAAGCCAATCTTACAAACCTTTCAAAGCTCTTTTGTTCAGTTATGTACATGGTTGGGCTTGTTGAAGATGGTGGCACCATAAATAAGGGTGGTGCAATATTTGGAGAGATAGAAAAACCGTAAAATTGAGAACCAAAACTCGGCTCAAATGTCTTTGGAAAAATCATAGCAGTCATAGGAGGATCTACTAGAGCTCAAGAAGAACCCACATGAATCATGGATGGCTTAGATGGAGTTATACAAGTACCCACTAGTGTTGTAGAAATTGGTATCTCAATAGTAGTTGTGGTGGGAGGTTCTCCCTCCAATCTAGCAAAATACCCTCAAGTCTAACTCCTGAACCAAAGATGTAGCATCTGAGAATGAGGGTGGTCAAATAGGATTTGTTGGTCCAACTGTCTCATAAGTAGGCTCTAGAGAAGTTGATCTAGTCGGCATCACTAACTCGAGCTCTCCCATTGATTATCAGGATCTAGTAATCAACATCTACACGGAAAGAGTAGATTAGATACTTTCAAAACTAGTGATATGAAGAAACACATGAATAGAAGTAAGATATGAGAGTTTTTCCTATCTAATGCCACGTAGCTTCCTAAAGATGGATATTGATATCTACACACCAATCCACAAGACTCTACTAGACATTCTGCTCTTGACACATGAGGCTAACGAACCCAAAGCTCTAATACCAAATTCTTCATGACCCAAAAGAAAATCACAACTAAAGAAAAAACAAAGTAAAGCGAAAACAATCAGAACATGTCATAAGAAATCCTCAAAACTTGGAGTCATGAGTATGAGAGGATCTAAAGTAGTGGAATAAATTAAATAGAACTATCTCAAATGAAGTACAAAGCTCATAATTATGATACAAAGTCTAAAAAGAAAAAAATAAAAGAAGTCTCTAAGATCCACGATGACTCAAAGTTTGAGCCTCACTAATAAGATTTGGATAGGTGTAGAAAACTCAACTAGAGTGAATAAACTACCCTGTGCGGGTTCCTGTGCTCGATCTACAGAGAGAAAATAAAGTAGGGGTGAGTACACCAAAATGTACCCAGTAGGTTCGACCAACTGGGTAAGTGAAATCAAACAAGTATGCAAAATGAAGAATCCTATCACCTACATCAAAAGGGTTTTACATAATATAAATATGAATAGGAAAAGTGAATACAGTAAATAAAATCAATAATGCAATGGCATCACAGTCCATATATGAGATGAAATCATAATCGCCGCAGGGCTGATGTGCACATCTATTGAGTCGCTGCTACAAGGTAGAAGCTAGGGGCATCACAGACCATGTACTCAAATATCGCAAGGTGTCGCATGACATAATCAGAAGTATATCGAGGCTTCGGGGGTCTCATACTGTAGTATCTCAAGGCATCATAGGCTATAACATGAAATATCTCAATGTATCATAATGAGTCAAATGGTACGTATGCAACGAGATGTATGCATACCAAGGCAACTAGTCACGTGTAAGATGTGTGCATACCAATACAATCAATCAAGATTAAGAAATGTATATACCAATGCACCCAATCAAAAGTACGATTTATGCATACCAATGCAGCCTTTCAAGAATATACGTAAAGTAGTATCAATGACAATTGATATGTACAATAGACATCATATCTTATGGGTATTCCATGTGTAGCAACCAACACCACAAGGCCATCATTATATATCATATCATCACTATTTCATCAATAATCATGAATGTCAATACAATGGGCTCCACAAGTACCCAAATAGGCTTATAAATCTTAAATGTATCACAATCATATTCAATTATTCACAAAATTATCCAAAAGCTATTTTAAGTTCCATATTATCATAATAATATCCAAAATTATTTAAATTCTCATGATTTCATCTCAGTTTATCAATATGATCGCTATTTACTCAATTTTTGGCATAATCGATATCATGTTTCCATCAAATGCTATCATATCATGCCATTGGCTCATAAATCAATTTTTGTAACTCAAATCAAGTCCCAAGAAGGTTAGCCGAACCTACCTCAATGCTAAAACTACACTCGAATATGCATTCAATCAACTCAATCCTCCAAACAATCCTCGAATCGATCAATCACTATTAAAAATAGATACTACACATCAAGAGGTGCATCTTGATACCCATATTTGTATGAATTACGCTTAGGGGACAATGGTCAAAATTAGGGATAAAATTTGAAGTGCCTGAATCTGGAAATTGATTTTAAAATCAAGTTTCACAGGAAAAATGGAGTCCGTGGGTTAAAATTCAACCAAAATCGAGTTCAAAATATATGAGAAATTACCATTTAAAGTTTCAAAATCAAGCACCAAAATTCCACAATTTTGGAAATTCAAAATTAAAAAATTTAAGACAAAATCAAGATAAAACTTATGGAAAATAATTAAAATTGTAACAACCAGGATTTTTTAGAACCCTGTGAAGCTGATAAAGCTCTGATTTGAACTTACCATGGTTGGTTAATGATCTTCATGAGTCTCTCTTGAATGGATGTATTTAAAGAAATCACATTGGTTAAGTTTTACATGAAGTCTTGTGAAAGTACTGATTTTAAATAGTCATAACTCTTATCATAAGTGGAACTGGGAGGTCCATGACCTATCTAATTGAATCTCTACAAGTTATATTTCCAACTCACTTAGTTTCATTTGATTCAGAGTTCTGATGAAAATGTTATGGCCTTTTTGGTGGGACTGCCTGCACAGGGATGCTTTTCTAGAATTTGGCTAAGGCATACTCCCATGGTAGCCTTCACGGACCGTGTGCCACTTCATGGTTCTTAAAGAGGCTCATGTAACCTCTCACGAGGTGTCGTAAGGTGTTTTGGGCTAGCCTTGACTTGGGGATTGGTTCTATGTATAAGGTTAGCATTCTAGAAATCGCGTCAACAATGAATGTAGGTTCACGGACTGTGTGAGACCTTATGAACTGTGAACCTATCTGTTAGAAGGATCAATTTTACTGGTCATATCTACTATCACAGGAAGAAATAGGTGTCCCATTATCTATCAAATTGAAGCTCTTTGAATTATGTTTCCAACAAAACTAGTTTCACTTGATTCCTAGTTTGGAGTAAGAAGTTATGCCTGTTTTCGTAGGGAATGCATGTGCTGAGTCTGTAATCCTCACGACCCGTGAAGAGGCTCACGACCCGTGAAGCTGACCGTGAGAGCTTCGAGTTAAAATTCCAAGTTGCATTTTATTGAGGTATATTTGATAATTTGACCCATTCCGAAGGTCATTTATGACCTTTAAACCTATCTTAAGCCCCAAAATCATATTTTATTCATTCATCTTCATTAAATTCATTCAAACACTTAGAATTTTATTCAAACCCTCTTAAGAACTCCTCTCAAAGCTCTATTAAAGACTTAGCTTGGGAATCAAGGGAAGGCTCTATTCTTCATCAATTCTTGGCTAATAAAGGTATGTGGGATTAATTTATGGTTCTCCTTTCCTCCATGAAGACCCAAAACCCATTTTCTTCAATTTTTATGAATTTTATGCTTACTTTAAATGTGGGTACAAAATTCATTATTGTTTTGATTAAATTGAATTTTGGGTTGTATTTAATTGTTGGTTTTAAAGTGAATTAATCCCTAATTTATTGAATTCCATTGGTTTTATGAAAGATCAATTATGCATGTCCCCTTAGTATTTAAATCTATGCATGGGTGATAGTATTTAAGCTTTGATTGTTGATTTAACTATGAATTTCATATTGATTCTTCCTATTATGAATTTGAATTATGACTTTTAATTTCCCATGGTATTCTAATCGTTCATGGCATATGAATACTTGAAACTTGATCTTGATGAAACTCTTGATATGGGCTTAGTCCCACCTTGACTTGACTTGACTTGATTTTTGAACGACATGGGATATGACTAGAATTTGATAACATCTTATCTTGACTTGACACTTTGAGCATCTTTGGTGTTTACACCATATTGTACTTTCCTTGAATGAGCTACTCCTATGCATTGATCCTTGCACTTGATACTTGAACTCTTGGTTTGGCTTTTTAGCCTATATATGAAAAGACTTGAACTATGATTTGGCTTTTGAGCCCAACCTTGAATTGTATTGTTTTGAAAGACAAAACTACGTTTGAAATCTTGTATATGTATATGTATTCTCGTAGATTGTGACTTAGTACTGAGGTATTGGAGTCGGGGTGGACTATCTTTAAGGGTCCATACTCCTTTTCGTCAAACCATGTGCCAACATGGTGATTCCTCCTACTTGGGATTGACTTGTATTCCCCTTTTTAGGGTTGACTTGGGATCTACCTAGCAAGTAGTCCATTTCCAAGTAGTAGCTCTCTTGGTCTCTCTTGTTGTCGGTTGAGGTCACATCCCCACTATGAATATTGAACTATCACATTCATGCATCATGGATTTCATGGCATATTTACATAATATCCTTCCTTGCTTATATACTTCTTTATATATATGTGCCCTTGTCATCTAACTTGTTTTGCAGGATTTCATGTTCATGTGCATTGCATGCCCGTATACTTAGTGCATTCTATGTACTAACCCATACTCTTCATTTATATGATCTAACTATGTAGGGAACGGAGACGATGTCTATCCACCTTTGGACGGTTAGCTTGGTGATCTCGGATTGTTGCTAGTGGTGAACCCTTTATTCCAAGGGCAAGACCCACCTTCCTTTACCTTATGTTATGTTATGTCTTTTCTATCTTATGACTTCAGGGTGAGATCGGAACATGTCGTGGCCCCCGCCTTATCTTATGTAGAGGCATTTTGGACATATTGAATTCTATTGTACGCTTACATTATATGCTTATTTGAGATGATTTGACTACTATCATTCTTTGACTATGATTATGATTATGCTATTATGATATGTTTAAGGAAAACACGCTTATATGGAAAGTACTAAGCCCCTCATTGTCCCCATAGTATGATTCATACTTATCCGCCTCTTAGAACGTATATGTTATGCAAATCCCTTTCCCCATGACATCCCCATAGCTTGAGTCCAAACCCCATAATCCCTTAGAATTATGTGCTTCTTGTTAAATTACGCGCTTCCAAACCAATGATGTGTAAATTGATGCTAAGATGGCTTGTTTGAAGACTCTCGGATTCTCATTTGTCATGTCTCATCCAGGCCCTACTCCCGGGTCATGACAAAAATAGTTTTAGAAACATATACCCTACAAAATCCTTCGAAAATCCTCTTTCAAAACTGTTCCTAAAGTTTTGAAAGTTAAAAAATGGAGTAAAAATGTTGTTTCTTAGATATATCACTGTATAGGAAAAAAATGTACTTTCCAAACGCGGATGAGGTCCTACAAACTCAGCAGGTATGGGGCATCAAAGCTCCATGATCACAGCCAAGGGCACGCCAATACGAAGAGTCAAAAGGATGCACACACTATACCGCCGCGAAGGAGGAGGGATATCTGCAATCATAAAGAAGCGGGTAAGGTACACCACCTTAAATGTGTGTGCTCAAGTAAGAATGCGAAGAAGAATATGTAGCTACACCAGCAAATTGCACCAACAATGCACAAAGTTAATCAAAACTCAAAATGAGCACTCAAAACTCATTTAAAATTAGAATTTCACAAACCAAATATGTACCCATACCTAAAACAACTAGCCAAACTCAAAGGAATCATC
This sequence comes from Solanum aculeatissimum, assembly GCA_038996855.1. Lineage (NCBI taxonomy): Eukaryota > Viridiplantae > Streptophyta > Magnoliopsida > Solanales > Solanaceae > Solanum > Solanum aculeatissimum. Next base: position 4,256 of record JBCEWC010010048.1, on the reverse strand, counting down.
AGAAATAAGTTTTGAGGCCTCCATGACACATTTACCAATGCAAGTTAAATAAACTAGTTTAAAACTTGAAATACAAAAACTTCCCTCGCAACTCCAAAAAATATGACAGGATCATTTCTAGTGTTAGTTTCACCATCCAGAACTACAAGAATAGTTAGAATTTCAATTCAAGCTTTGAAACCCTGAATGTTGGTGAAAGTCAAACTTTGGTTTCAGAAACAACTAAAAATGCAATTTTAAGCCTAAAAACATCATTTTAACACCAAATTTAGTTCTATAACTTCACATAGACCAATTTTGATGTATTGGAGCTAATGGAATCTACAAATCTCCGATCTGACATTCAAAACTCAGAATGGTATAAAAACTCACTTTTTCAAAAACATAAGCTTCCAAAAATGCCAAAACTTATATTTTAACTTTTAAAACTCAGAATTTCAATTCCAACAATATATATAGTTCAAAAATAGGCTAAAGTAACTTAATAAAGGGTAAAATAGTGATTTTTAACAAATAAATATAAAAATGACCAACTAGGTCATTACAATACTGTCCATGGACACTCTACTTAGAGCATGAACAATAATATTAGCCTTGCCCGGATGATAATGCACGCTCATGTCATTATTTGTAAGGAGTTATAACCACTTTTTTTGCCTTAAATTAAGATTTCTTTGGGTGAACACGTATTGGAGACTCTTTTGGTCGGTGAACACATCTACATGGACCCCATAAAAATAGTGGAGCCATATATTCAAAGCAACTACCACAACAACTAATTCAAGATTGTGGGTAGGATAATTACACTCATACACTTTTATTTTCCTAGAAGCATAGGAAATAACCATGCCACTTTGCATCATTACACACCCCAAACCGATCCTCGAAGCATCACAATACAAAAAAACCTTCTAACGCTTCCGGTAAAGCCATGATAGGAGCATACATAATCTTGTCCTTTAAAGATTTAAAGATTTTTTCACATTTATTGGTCCATACAAATTTTTCCTTCTTTTGAGTGAATTTTGTCAAAGGATAAGAAATTGAAGAAAAACCCTCAACAAATCTCCGATAGTATCACGCCAAGCCTAAGAAACTCCTAATATCCATTGGAGTCAAGGTCCTAGGACAATTCCTTACCACCTCTATCTTTTTAGATCTACTTTAATCCTTCACCTGACACCACATCCCCTAGGAATGCAACTTCCCTCAACCAAATTTCACATTTGTCAAACTTAGAATACAACTTTTTTTCCCTCAACGTTTGCAATGCAACCCTCAAATTTCTCACATGCTCCTCTTCACTCTGGGAATAAAATAAAATGTCATCAATGAAGACCACCACAAATATGTCAAGGTAGGATTTAAAGACCCTATTCATGAGGTCCATAAATTTTGCTGAAGTGTTGGTTAAGCCAAAGGACATCAACACAAATTCAAAATACCCATATTTTGTCCAAAAAGCCATTTTTGGAATGTCACACTCCCTTACCCTCAATTGATGATACCCAAGCAGAACGTAAATCTTTGAGAACTGATTAGCCCTTTGAAGTTGATCAAATAGGTCATTTATCCTTGGCAAGGGATACAAGTTCTTGATGGTGACCTTGTTGAGTTTTCGGTAGTCGATGCACATTCTAAGTGAGCCATCCTTCTTCCTTAAAAAAAACACTAGTGCACCACAAGATGACTTGCTAAGCCTTATGAAACCCTTCTCCAATAAATCTCTAATTTGATCCTTCAACTCCATCAATTCTGTTTGAGCTATACTTTAGGGAGGAATAAAAATAGGTTGTGTATTAGGGAGGAGGTCTATACAAAAATCTATTTCCTTTTTGGAAGGAATATCAGGGAGTTCATTGGGAAAGACATCAAGAAATTCATTGACCATCGAAACTGACTCAATAGGAGGGACTATAGACTTAACATCCCTAACCCTTACAAGATGATAAATGCAACCTTTAGAAATCAACTTTCAGGGCTTAAGACAAGAGATGATCCTACACTTAACCACTTAATTATCACCTTCCCACTAAAAGATGAGCTCATTAGGAAGCATGATATGTATGAATGCGATAATCCATCCCAAGAATAGTGTGAAAATCTACCATGTCAAGTTCAAAAAAATCACAAGCTAAGACTTTATACAATATGGACACGAGAAAACCCCTATAAACTCTCCTAGCAACAATGGACGCACCAATGGGGGTAGACACTCAATGTGTTCAAATAACAATTTAGGACACACATGAAATCTATTAGCAACAAATGGAGTAATGAAAGAGAGAGTGTCACCTGAATCCAATAAAGCATACATGTCAAAATTATAGATCATTATCATACTAGTAACAATATAAGGCGCTTCATCCACCCTTTGCCTCCCTTGAAGAGTATAGCACTGGTTGTGATGTGAAGCACCTCCTTGTAGGCCACCTTATGCCCTTTGATCACCTTGTGCACCATGTCTTTGGGGATGATTATTTCTACCCTTGTTTTAAGCATTTGGGCATTTCGTAATCTTGTGGCTCATCTTACCATAACCGAAGCAAGCACTCCTGTTCCTCAAATAAATAGCACTATGATTCCTTCCACACTTTGAGTACCTTGGAAGAGTCATCCCAAAATTACCACCTTGAGCTCTAAGGTTGGCACCCTATTACTGGCAAACCTTTGGTTTTTAGCATTGGAGGACCCTTGACCTTGAAATTTATGGCCTTGTTGAAAACAACCACCTTTATCACCTTGAAATATGTCACCATAGAGAACCCTCCTAGACTACCTATTCATCGGACACACCCGACACAAACTTGTGCATTCTTGCCCTAAAATCGATTATCAAATGATGATAACATGCAAAGTATAGATGACACCAACATGAGTGGCATGTACCCCTCAAGACAATTCACAAGGAGTCAAGAAAAATATCTCTAATACCTACAAGCAATGTTCATGAAGAAGGAAACATTAGAGGAGCTTGAGGGTCACCAAGGAAAGGCTTACATCGTATGGAAGATATATCAAAGTGAGAAAAAGGAAGAAAACAGGACATGTTTGCAAATGACTATTACTTGAATTCAAAGATTGGAAAAGAAGGCAACCAAACAAGGCCCTTACTCATTAAGGGTAAAATTGTAAAGAGAATGTCTTCTTTTATTACTCAGTATAAATAGTCATATTTTATCATTTTGGAAGACTTAGACTATGTTGAATATTAAATCCTCAAATTGTAGTATTTTCTTAGTGAGTAATTAGGGTGAAATCTTGAAATTATTAGTTGACTTATTTGCTTGATTAATTGAACTTTATCTATTTGTGGTTCTTGGTTTTCCTTTAATTTTTCTTTCTAGGATTTTATTTGGGTTGTTGAAGTGAAGTTACCATTGAAAGGTTTTGAGAATTCAAACTTTTCAAATCTTGAAAGTGGGTCTTTTGATTGAGAAGGAATTTAAGGTTAATGATCATTGGGATTTGTTCTCTATGTCAAGGGGGAGCTACTCGTAAATTTTGAGCCAATTCTGAGTTGATTTGAAGGTGTTGGGATTTAGTGTGTGTTGTTGGTGTTCTAGGTGTTCTTGAATATCTTCAAGTGTTCTTGAAGAAGAGGAAGACCAAAAGATACATTTAATCTACTTTTCTCAAGTCAATTTTGGTCAAAGGTGTTTGTTGGCACTTAGTGGTAATTTGAAAAAAAAAATTAAAAAAAATTCACGTCAGCACCACATCAGGGCCTCAGAGTGAGTCAGCGCCCAGAACCTCTCCAGACTCACCATGTGGCGCGTGTTGGTCAAATTCAGAGAGTTGAATGTTACACGACACCCCAAAAACTTTCTAAGTATGGGAGGTATTTTGGGCATAAAAAATTTTCTAAGTGTCCAAATGACACGATTCTTTTTTTAAAATTTTCGTGCCACGATTTCTCAACTATTTAGCAAGTAATTAACATATTAAAATACATATTCAACTAGTTTTAATCATCAAATCATAAAATCAAACCTCTTTCAAGTCATGAACACCTAAGGATTCAAAAACCTTTCTAAGTGTCCGAACACAATTCTTCTTCTTTGTCACTCTTTTTTTTTCATTCCTAAACTATTTAATAACTAATTAACATCTTTAATTACTTGGTAACTAGTTTCTAAATATTAAATCATCTCCTTGATTCTTCAAATTAGGTAACAAGAAGTAATTTCTTCTACTTTTGTTACTTAGTTTTTTTTTATTAGTCCGATTTTTCTTGTGCCTCTTTCTTCTAGTTT
>JBCEWC010010047.1:0-18074 GCA_038996855.1 Solanum aculeatissimum | reverse complement strand
TTCAATCACTTGTCTTTTTTCAGATATTATGCACTGCTACCACATTCACTTTAGAGAATGGAGCATTTTAATGAAACCTATTTTATGACTTTTCATCAAAAATATATTATTTTGGTTTAGTCATCATTATATCATTAATATAGTGCATGGGGACTTGAACCCAATGTCTTATCCATATAAAGATATTTTAAACCATGAATCAATGAGAGTTGAACTCAATATTTTATTATCATGGTGCATCAGGACTTTAACCCGATGTCTTACCCCTTTTAGAATTTTGGTGCGATAGAACTTGAATCTATTCAATCTTTCATAATCATAGAACCATCACCAATCAAGTGATTTATTTTTCTTTTAGGTTGTGCGAAGTAATCTGTACATCAAATTGTATGATGTTAACATGATTTTCAGAGATAAAATTTACTTCAAATTTTTTTCTTTCTTCTTTAGTGATGCTTGCTCAACCAAGTATTTGGGAGTACGACAATCACGTGGATGATGACCTTTTACACCACATAGATAACAACCTTTTTGGTAGTAATTTTTCTTTGGTGAATGATTAACACCATAAATCTTTTTTTGTTCTTGGCCATTATCACTATCACGATCAGAACCACGATATTTTCCACGTCCAACATGGTAGGTATACACCTCATTCACTTCAAAAAGTGGTGTAGATCTATTAGACCGATTCTCATGGTTTTCTTCAATAAACCATTATTTCATTCAACCATAAGAATATGAGAAATCAATTCATAATACTTCTTCTCTCGATATTATTGTTATAACAGCATATTCAAAGCATGAAATGTGGAAAATATCTTTTCCATTATATAAATATACAATCATTTCTCTACACAGTTTTAATTAGGAAGTGATTCTGAACAGAACTCAATCATACTCATGAATAGACTTAAAAGTCTTCTAACCTCCGATGCATCCAATTATATCATAATTTTGGATGTATGACCATCTTCAAGTGGTCATATCTTTCTTTTAGGCTTTTCCACAAAATTAGTGGATCCCTGACTGTGAGATATTCAAAATTTCATCAAGATGATGATGCAAGAATATCACAACTTTTGCAAAGTCTTGTTTAGATACTTTATTTTCATCTTTAATGGTGTCTTTAAGACCCATAGCATCCAATACCCATGAAGGGTAGTTCTTGCCCAAACTATGAAGGGCAACGAACTCAAGTTTCATAAGGTTAGTCATATCAATAAAGAGAAAACAAATAAATATAAATAATACCTTAGCCTTGAAACTTAACCTTCACTTTTTAAGACAATAGAGATTTTAAAATTGACCATTAGTGAAAAGGGAAAAGGTAAAATGAGTGAGGAACAACAAAAGACTAAAAATGAGTTGAAAGAATGTAAAAGCGAGTTTTTTTGTGAAAAGAAAAAGGTTAGAAAATTAACTCAGAAGATTTCTGACCTAAAAAGGATTTGGAAAGAGCAAATAGGTGGACTCAGTCCTCAAGGATAGTGAACCAATTGGGCAGTAGGACTCACAGCGAGAAGGTTGGCATAGGGTTCATCTAAGAACATGCTCCTGCTACTGACCTATGCTATCTTTGTAGAAAAGTTAGGCATCCAACTATTGAATGCCCCATTGCAAATGGAGTCAGAAATAGAAACACTAATCTTCTGCATAAAAGGTGGGATAAGAATGTTAAAAGAAACAGGTGAAGAAATGTGTTGCCAGGCTGGGCTAAGAAAGACCTCATTCATCCATTTTACAATAAGAAAGGATCCAAGCTAGTCTGGGTTTCTAAAACTAACCCCTGAATTATTTTTATAGGTAGCGGCGAAAGGAAGCAAGCATTGGTACATGGATAGTGCTTTCTCAAGGCATATGATAAGAGATAAACATAAACTCCTTTCACTGACACCTTTCAAAGGAGGAAAGGTTTCCTTCGGAGATGAAAAAAAGGGGACTGTTGTTGGAATTGAAAAGATTGGAAGAAGTACATCAAGAGCTCTGAAAGAAGTCTATCATGTGGATGGATTAAAGCTCAATCTATTAAGCATATCTCAACTGTGCGATAAAGGTAATAAAGTAACCTTCACTTCTGCAAGTTGCAGGGTAAAATGTTAGATACAAAAGAGATAGTGCTAACTGCTAAAAGGCATAAAACCGTGTACAAGGATGACATCATGGGGATGCCGGTGACATAGTTAGAATGTATGAGTGCTATTGCTAATTATCCGTTACTATGGCACAAAAGACTTGGACATGCAAGTCTGAAACAAGTGAATATACTGACATCTAAGGATATGGTTATAGGGTTACCTAAAACTAAGTTCAAAAATGACAAAGTATGTGGTGTATGTGTAACGAGAAAGCAGGTTAGATCATCATTCAAATCCAAGAACCAGGTAAGTACTTCCAAGTGCTTGGAATTGGTTCACATAGATCTATGTGGACCAATGAGGGTAAGAAACATATGAGGTAAAAGGTATATATTTGTTATTGTTGATGATTACTCAATATTTACCTGGACACTCTTTTTGTCTTCTAAAGAAGAGTCTTTTGATGTCTTTTCTATCTTTGTCAGAAAAATGGAAAAGAAATTAGAGACCTCCTTGATTTCTATAAGATCTGACCATGGAACTGAATTTGAGAACACATAATTCTTGAAATTCTGTTAAGTAAATGGAATAGATAATAACTTATCTGCTCCAAGAACCCCTCAACAAAATGGAGTAGTAGAACAGAAAAATAAGACTTTAGAAGATATGACTAGAACAATGATGACTGCAAGTAATCTTGTAAAGAATCTATGGGCTGAAGCCATAAACAGTGCTACTTACATTCTAAATAGGTGCATGCTGAGGCCTATCTTGAACAAAACTTCCTATGAATTACTCAAAGGAAGAAAACCAAATATCTCTTATTTTAGAACTTTTGGATGCAAATACTTCGTTTATAATAATGGGAAAGATAATTTGGAAAATTTTGATGCTAGGAGTGATGAGGGAATTTTCTTAGGCTACACTTCACATAGCAAGGCCTATAGAGTGTTAAACAAAAGAAAGAATTATGAGGAGTAAAGTATTCATGTTGTCTTTGATGAAAATAATATTGTGTTTAGGACTAACATGCAAGATGACTGTGAATTGGAACTTCGTACGGAGGAACATGTAGCAAAAACAGGTTCATCCACATAAGAACTAGGATTCTCTTATTCAGAGGGAACAAGGGGAACTGAGAACCAAGTCACTAATGCAACACTAGTACCCTCAGAGGCTGTGTTTGATGGTACAACTCAAGGATTTAGGATGAAAATCTACAAATATCAAGATTCTCATCTTGTTGAAAATGTTCTTTCATATCTGGCCTCTGTAATCACTACCAAATCAGGACTGAAGAACCTATGCACATTTGAAGCCTTTTTGTCCATGGTGGAACCAAAAAGGATTGGGGAAACATTGCTAGATGAGGATTGGATAGTGGTTATGCTAGAAGAGCTGAATCAATTTGAAAGATGCAAAGTATGGCATCTTGTGCCAAAGCCAGAAGGAAGAACTGTCATTGACATGAAGTGGGTGTTCAGAAATAAGCTTGATGAGTATGGAATAGTTACAAGAAACAAGGCTAGACTGGTGGTCCAATGGTACAATCAGGAAGAAAGAATACACTATGATGAGACCTTCGTTCCCATGGCTAGACTCGAAGCAATCAGGTTGCTCATAGCCTTTGCAACTTACAAGGAATTCACTTTGTATCAGATGAACGTTAAAAGTGCCTTCCTGAATGGCTAGTTGAAAGAGGAAGTCTTTGTTAAACAACCACCAGGATTTGAGAACCCAAAATTTCTAGATCATGTATACAAGCTAGATAAAGCCTTGTATGGATTGAAATAAGTTCCTCGAGCCTGGTATGAAAGATTGTCAAAATTTATCCTAGATCATGGACACACAAGAGGTAGTATTAACAATACTCTGTTCTTAAAGACAAAAGAAAAGGACTTATTAATTGTGCAGGTATATGTGGATGATATCATCTTTGGATCAACAAATGCACTCAATACTCAAGAATATGCTCAGCTAATGAGTGGAGAATTTGAAATGAGCATGATGGGAGAACTCAACTTCTTCTTGGGGCTACAAATCAAGAAGACCTCTACTGGAACTTTCATTCATTAACAGAAGTATGTAATAGATCTTCTCAAGCGATTCAAGATAGAAGATTCTAAGGACATTGACACTCTCATTTCCATCTCCACAAAGATGGATCTGGATGAAAAAGGCTCATCAGTAGAACCAAAGATGTATAGAGGAATGATTGGACCACTCTTATATCTTATAGCCAGTAGACCTGACATTATTTTTAGTGTAGGACTATGTGCCATATTTCAAGCAAATCCTAAAGAGTCCTATCTCAAAGTTGTGAAAAGGATCTTCATGTATCTCAAGGGAACCTCGGAATTGGGACTTTGGTACTGTAAAGGTAGCAATTTTAACCTTATAGGGTATGTTGATGCCGACTATCCTGGTTACTTAGTGGACAAAAAAGTACTACAGATATGGCCCACTTCCTTGGAACATGTTTGATATCCTGGTCCACTAAAAAGTAACTTTTTGTTGCTTTGTCAACTACTGAGCTGAGTATGTAGCTGCTGGATCATGGTGTGCTCAGTTGTTATGGATTAAACAACAATTGATGGATTTTGGTATGAATGTAGGATGCGTTTTCATTTTCTGTGATAACACCAGTGCCATTAGTATTGCTAAGAATCTTGTTCAGCACAAAAGAACTAAACATATTGATATTAGGAACCACTTTATGCGTGAAAATATGGAAAAAAAACTAATTTCAATAATGTTTTGTCCCATTGAGAATCAGATTGCTGAAATTTTTACTAAAGCACTAAGTAGAGAGCACTTTGAAAAAATCATATTAGAATTGAAAATGATTAAGATTGCATAAACTCCTCTCAATAATTAGCTAAAAAATTGTTCTTCTACTGATAAATCAATATGGTCCTAAATTCAACCTTTCACATAAAAATATGTATCCCAAAATTTAGTAAAAATAGGGAAATTAATCCTTCATTATTATGTATTAATGTGTGCAAGCTACAAACTCAGTTGCAACGGCTGACCAAATATTGAAAAATTAGGTAATAGCTATTTTGTGTTTTAATACGTTATTGATAAATGGACCAGGTACCCATACTTGTTCTTCCTTTTTTCTTCCTTCAGTCCAACCATTTGCCGCCAAAACCCAAAAAGTCTTGTCACACTGCAAAAAATTGCAACAATCCAATCACTTTTCACATCTCCTCCCACTCAAATACATCCCCTTTTGATCCACATACTTCTTCTTCCGCCTCCTCACCTTCCACAACCCTGATATATGAAACACCTTTCTTTTTCTCCAAGAACCATCTGCTTCAACATGACTTCTTCCCAAATTCCCCTCAACCAAAGCACCCATGAACCAGAAAAGTCTGAGTCTCAAGCCCTCGTTGTTCATGCAACAACAAACCTCCAAAGCCTTTTGCCTTTTTATCTTTCTGATTTTTCCACTTGGAGGTCATTCCAAAATAGTTTTTCCAGTTTCTACTCAATCCCCTCATGTTCTTGGGCTCCTTCTTCTAAAGGATTGAACATTCTTCCTATTCAATCAATTCCAGGTGATGATCCTCCTCCTGACGCTCCAATCCTAAAGTGGGTACGACGTTGTCTGAGAAAAGCCATAGATGACCCCATTGAAGTGCCAAATAACTTTCCTTCTCCAGAATGGGTTTCTACATCTGGTTATTCAAGGATACCCCAGACCAGAAATCGCAAAAGGCAAGAAGAATTTTCTCTTCAACAGACCTTGCAACAGAGTAAGAAATGAAAGGCTGGGTCTAGTTCCTCTTCCCATGATGACCTGCTACTGAGTAGGGTTCGACGAAATGTCATGTGTAAGAACATTTTAAACCCCCCGTACTAAGCCTATTGTCCCTTCCAAAAAACCTTTTACTTCTTCTCCCATCAAGTCACCTTCTAGAACTAGGGCTTCTACTAACAAAATGAAACAGGTTACTTCACCTGTTCCTTCAGACTCCTCTGAAATTGAAAGTGATCCTGACCAACCCACTGTCGACAGTTCTGACCCAAACTTTCTTTCTCTTATTCATTTTCAAAAGTGCTTCCTTATTCGGGGCTGAGTCATCATAGGGTTTGGGGGATTTGATATGGACGTTCTCCTGTCTAAGTTAGAGTTTCAAGGATGGACTGGGTTATTGCTATTTGGGAATACTCAGCGTAAATTTGCTAAACCTGAGATGTATGAGTTCTATGAATGAGAAAGTGTACGTGATTCTGTCTTCATTACTACCATGAGGGGGAAATCTATTCATCTGGGCATAAAGGACATTGCACGAATTTTAGGGATTCCTAACACTGGGTGGGATCACTATGTTCATCATGAGTGGCCACCCCCAGACAATTTGGCCTCTGCTCTTGACATATCCAAAAAGTTTTCTAGTCGTCCCTCCTTATCTCAACATAGGCAGGTTCTTTGACGGATATGTTTTACCTTCACAAGCTATATTTTGATGTGGTCCACAAGATTCTCATTCCTAGGAAGGAACAAAGGTCCGAGGCTAGATTTTTTTATCTAACACTAATGGAACTGTTAGATATTGATGTTTCTATTAACCTGCCAAGCCTGATTGTCAAGCATATGCAGCGTGTCCTCACTCAGGACAAAAATGGGCATGCTCTACCTTATGGATTCTGGCTCTCCCTGATCATTGAGGCCTACTATGTTCCCGTCCAAGTTTGGACCATGCAAACTACGAAGAATGTGTTAGGCCAAGTGAACCGTACTACTTTACCTGGTTCCATGCAGCGCATTAGCATACCACTTCATCATCTTCAAACTTCTCTGGATACTAAGACTACTGAATTAGCCTCTGCCCATTTGAGTTTGCACATGAACGCCGCGCCTTATTGTCCCGGATCTTTGCCCTTGAAGATACTCTGTCTAAGGAACGTGTTGACCATGCTAAAATAGTACACAAGTTGTCCTTGTTGCTTCCCTCTACCCCTCCTTCTTAACCTGTTCCTTGAATTTTTCTTCCTTTTTGGGTGACTATTATGTTTCCAGTACTTTAAGACACTTAACTATTCCGTTTTGGTTTATTCAAACCTCTGGGTTGGTCTTACTTTCTGTCTTAACTGTGTGTCTACTATCATTACTGCATTTTAATTGGGTCTCCCTTTACTCTATTTCTTGGTGATAGCCCTTGAGGCCTTGAATTATGCTTCTTATTTAATGTTTTATCTGTTGTGGATGCCTCTTTTCAATGATGACAAAAAGGGGGAAGATACACTGAGTTATGCAATGTTTATAACCCATGCTTAACCTAGTTCATTCTATAGTGTTCATCTTGGCAGCTGCAGGAACAATGTTGGATGTACCAATCATGGAAGTTTGTCATCACAATAAAGGGGGAATATGTTGAGTATGGAGTTTTGATGATGGACAAAGAATGATGAAACATGTTGATCAATCAGTTCTTCAAAGAGGGAAGGATATTAAATAAAAGCTTATGGAAGGATTAGAGCATCTGGAGATAAGGTTGCGACACAAAATTAGAAAGGTAGTTCAACAACCACACGTGGAGAAACGAGCTAGTGTCAGGAAGGAGTCCTATACAATGAAGAAGTCTACCACAGCAAGAGTGAAGACACATGAGGAGTTCGACCAAGAGACAAACTCCTTAGGCGCCTGATTTAAAGAAAGAGTGAAGACTGAGAAATGATGTAACAAAAATATAGTGGAAAAAGTAGAGTGAGTACTGAAGTATAGTAAAACAAAGAAATAACTGAACAACTTAGTTCTTATTGGGTCCTAGTTTAGAAGTTATTTTTCTTTCATTGAGTCTTTCAGTTCTGTACTAGTTTAGTGATCTATAAACTGAAGCTAGGTGAAGTCTTCAAGTTGAGGGCGACTCAAAGACTTGGGGAACATAAACCTTGGGAGGTTTGTGTTTAGTTAGGAAGCTTTGAATTTGATGTTTCTTAGATTACTATGAACTATAATCTTTTAATTGAGGCTCATTTTGATTTAGTAAAGTTGGGACAAAATCCTGTAGTGGTACAGGTCATGGTTTTTCACCTTTGTGAGCCGAGTATTTTCCACGATAAATCTCTGTATCTGTAATTTGCTTTCTCACATAGAAACAAGTCTGCAAACTTGGTTTTAACTTAGGCAAATCTATAGGACGTGTTAGTTCTACAGTCTCTCTCCTAACCTATTTGTTTGTAATAACATGATAAGTGGGTTTAGAAATGTAAGTGATATGGAAGCAACACTAATCTTGCGTGATAAGATAATCAGTGAAGGCGTTCCATGTGATCTGGAAACATACACGACATTGATTGATGGAATTTTGAAGGACAAAATGATAGATCTGGCATCTGATTTGTTAACTGAGATACTTGTAAATGGTATAATGCCTGTACATGATCTTAGTAATAAAGGTCAGGTCGAGAATGTATATAAGGTCTTAGAAGAGATGTGTAAAAAGAGTACGATTCCCAGTGTTCTGATTTATAATACACTAATTGTTGGTTCCTTCAAGGAGGGAAATTTGCAAGAGGCATTTTAGGTTGCATGATGAGATGCTTGACAAAGGTCTTAAGCCCGATGATGTGACCTATGATATTCTTATCAGTGGAAAGTTGAAAGAAAATAATTTAGATCTCGGTAGTTCAATGCCACTGTGAGAAATATTAGCTCAAAATTATTATTGAATTATGTATTTACATTACAACATAAAGACCTATTTATAGATACTACAATCTAATCCAAGTTTAACTAATAAGCAACATACTATTCTTATTCCAATTCTAAAAAGGACTATATATTTCTATTCCTATTCTAACATTCCCCCTCAAGCTAGTGCATACAAATCATAAGCACCTAGCTTATTACAGATATAATTAATACGAGGACCAGTGAGGGACTTGGTAAAGATATCTGCAAGCTGATCACTTGACTTCTCAAACTTTGTAACAATATCTCTTGAGAGTACCTTTTTTCTGTCAAAGTGACAATCAATATCAATGTGCTTGGTCCTTTCATGAAACACTGGATTTGATGCAATATGAAGGGACGCTTGATTATCACACAAAAGTTCTATTTGATCAACTCCGCTAAATTTTAGTTCCTTCAATAACTGTTTGACCCAAATAATCTCGTAAGTTGTTGTAACCATTGCTTGATATTTTGCCTTTGCACTCGACTGAGCAATCACACTCTATTTCTTTCTCTTTCATGACACCAAATTACCTCCTACTAATACATAATACCCGGATGTAGACCATCTATCAGAGGGTGATCCTGCCCAATCGACATCTGTATATCCCGGGATATGCTCATGACCTCGATCTTCGAACAGTAGTCCTTTTCTGGGCAGTGCTTCATATATCGCAAAATATGAATAACTGTATCCCAATGACTATCAAAAGAGGAAGTCATAAACTGACTTACAACACACACAGGAAACAAAATGTCAGGTCTAGTCACTGTGAGATAATTTAACTTCCCCACTAGTTGTCTATACCTTTCAGGATTACTGAGTGGCTCCCCCTGTCCTGGAAGCAGTTTAACATTCGAATCCATAAGAGTGTCAATGGGTCTACATCCTATCATCCTTGTCTCCTCAAGAATGTCTAAGGTATACTTGCGTTGAGAAATAACAATACTTGATTCAGACTGAGCAACCTTAATATCTAGAAAATACTCTAATCTGCCAAGATCTTTAGTCTGAAAATACTGAAAGAGATGTTGCTTTAAACTAGTAATACCATCTTTATCACTGTCAGTAATAATAATATCATCGACATAAACAACCAGATAAATATATAAATTTGGTGCAGAATGCCGATAAAATACAAAGTGATCAGCTTCACTATGAGTCATGCCGAACTCCAGAATTACTATGCTGAACTTCCCAAACTAGGCTCGAGGAGACTGTTTTAGACCATATAGAGTGACTTGCGCAATCAACATACAAGTCTACTAAACAATAAAACCAGGTAGTTGCTCCATATAGACTTCTTTCACAAGATCACCATGTAGAAAAACATTCATAAAGACCAACTGATGAAGAGGCCAATGACGAATGACAGTCATAGGCAGAAGATTAAGGACATATGCTATTTTAGCCACGGGAGAAAACATATCACTAAAATCTAGCCCAAATATCTGAGTATATCCTTTGACAACAAGGTGAGCCTTAAGTCGATCAACCTGACCATCTGCACCAACTTTTACTATATAAACCCAATGACAACTACCAATGGATTTACCTGCAGAAAGGGGGACAAGTTCCCAAGTACCAGTCGTATGTAAAGTAGACATCTCATCAATCATAGTCTGCCTCTATCCTGAATGAGAAAGTGCTTCACCTGTAGTCTTAAGAATGGAAATAGAGGACAAAGACGATACAAAAGCATAATAGGATGATCTGAGACGATGATAACTCTAGAAAGTATAATATGGGTTAGCATTTAGAGTGGACGGTATGCCTTTTTGAAGTGTACTAGGTTGGCTAGGAGCAGGCAAGTCCGCAGTAGAAGCAGGGTCTGGCGCATGACATGAATCATCTAGAACTGGTGCTGGATATGGATGACGATGATAAGTTAAGAGAGTTTTATTGGGTTTTGTCAAAGGAGGCACTACAATTGGAGATTCCTCAAAAGTTGGTACAGGTAAGACCTAAGGTAGAGGTAAGACCTTAGAAATATCAGGACCATAAGATGATGTATAGTAAAGTTGAGATTCAAATAATGTGACATCAGCGGACATAAGATATCGATTAAGATTAGGCGAATAATAATGATACCTTTTTTAAACTCGAGAGTGACCAAGAAAGACACATTTGAGAGCACGAGGGGCTAATTTATCTTTTCCTGAAGCTAAGTTATGAACAAAACATGTGCTCCCAAAGACACGAGGAGGAATACAATGGAGATGTGACAAAGGAAACAGGATAGAATGTGGAATCTGATTATGAATAGAAGATAAGAGCATTCTATTAATTAAATAACATGATGCAAGGACAACATCGGCCAAAAACTGCAGCGGAACATGGGACTCAATAAGAAGAGTGTGAGCAGTTTCAATAAGATGCCTATTCTTTCATTCTGCTATACCATTCTGCTGAGGGGTGTACAGACAAGATATCTGGTGAATAATTCCTTGGTGAGTTACAAATTCTTGAAATTAAGAGGACATGTATTCTAACGTATTATCACTACAAAGAGTACGAATGGAAACACAAAATTAATTTTGTATTTCAGTAAAAAAACTTTTGAATATAGAAAATAACACTGAATGATCTTTCATTAAGAAAATCTAAGTACATCTTGAATAATCATCAATAAAACTAACAAAATAATGAAATCCTAAGGTGGAACTAACTTGACTAGGACCCCAAATATCAGAATGAACTAAAGAAAAAATAGACTCGAACCGACCCTCTGTACTACGTGAAAATATAGCACAAGTGTGTTTCTCAAGTTGACACGACTCACAATCTAAAGAGGATAAACTAGACAAACTAGGCACTATCTTTTGCAGTTTAGAGAGACTAGGATGTCCTAAACGTTTGTGAATTGGGTCTTGAGGATCTGTGACGGAGCATGCTGTGAAGGAATTTGAAGAGGTAAGATAGTAAAGACCTTGTGATTCATATCCTGTGCCAATCATCTGTCCCGTACTGCAATCCTGCATAAGGAAAAAATCATAAAAAAATAAATGCCATAATGTAAGTCCCGCATCAAACGACTAATAGATGCCAAATTAAAAAGAGAATCAAGAACATAAAGAACAAAATCTAAGGTGACAGAAGGTAAGGGTTGGGCTTTTCCAATTCTTTTTGGTTTTGTTTGGATCACATTGGCTAAAGTAATAGGGGAAGAGATTGTGAGGAAACAATATCAGAAAAAAGTAATTTATTATCAGAAATATGATCAAAAGTGTCTGAGTCAATAATCCATGATCCAAGAGTACTAGACTGTGAAACACAAGCAAAAGGATTACCCGCAACAAGACCAGTAGGTTGAGGAACCGATGTTGCTTGTGGAGATAATTACTTACTTGATCGATACTGAAGGAACTCATCATATTCGGCCTGGGAAATATGAGAATTATTGGATGATCGGTTAGGTGGAGCAACAAGTGCTACTAGTAGGGATGTTTGCTTAGTTGCGCGATTTCGAAGGGATTCGTTATATTCCTTGATAACAATGGGATCATAACTGGGTCGTGGACCATGCAAAGTATAACATATGTCGCGAGTGTGGCTAGAATTGTGGCAATAACTACACTTAGAGCACGACCTTCCAGAACGACTTCCTCCTCATCGGTTCTCCATAGCAGATGGTCGTTTATAAATAGTTTGAGATGCAAGGATAGATGAGTCAATTGTGGGTGATAAAAATACTTTATGACTGGGAGGCACAACAAGATGAAGTAAACGAGAGAATAATTCATCCATTGTAGGGATGGTAGGACTAAGTAAGATCTGATCACGTACAAAGTCATGATCAACAAGAAGTCCAGCAAGTGTAAGGACTAAAAACAATGTTTGTCCGTACTCTTATTATATTGTAACGTTCACAGTGACTGACATCAACGTTTCAAATTCCTCCATGACTTCTTGCACTTGTCCCAAGTACATAGACATATCGGATTCATGTTTCTTTAAGTTGGTCATTCGAAATACCATATCATAAAATTGAGATATGTCATTAGTATATAAAGCATGAGCCTTTTTCCAAACTGAATAACATGTCTGGAATGGGCGAAACAAGGGCATCAACTTGGAATCAATAGATCGCTATAAGAGACTACACAATTGAGCATCAACCTTTTCCCATTGTGCTCTGGCTATTGTGGATTCCTCAGGAGCCTTTTTCTTTTCATCTATCACACAAGCATTGGTCGTTAAGTGGTCGTGAACACCTTGACCTTTGCACCATAATTCAACCGCAAAAGCCCATGCTAAGTGGTTGGAATTACCCATTAATGGTTCTAAAGTGATCATAATATTAGAACTTCCTATTCCTGTACTTTGGGAGCCAAACATATCGATCCCAAAGGACATCTTTTAAAGTCAAACTTTAGTAGTCATTGAAACTTAGATTTGTCCACCAGAAACCGATCAAAAAATCAAAAAATATATGTGGTCTGCCTCAGAATGCAGAGGCGACCTTACTGAGGGAAAAACTTCAAAACAAAAGTGGCCAGAAAACCTGTCTGGAAGACTAAAAAGTCATCAGAACCCTAATTCCGGCGATCAAATCTGGGAAAAGAGGGCTAGGGTTTGGTTGGAATTGTTGGCCGACCCCAGAAGAAGAATTTTCTTTTAAAAAAAAGTCACCGGAGGACCCTCATGCACTGGGCGTGACGTTGATCTCGCTGGAAAACTATCCCTTCTACTGGCGCGTGAGGGGGATTTTCCGATGGGTTCCTGTTGGGTTGTGGTCTCCCGGGCTTCCTGAGCCTAGTGATGGTGTTGGTTTTTGCACAACACCCACAAAAACGAAGGTGACATAAATCAACCACTTGAACAGTGAACAACCAACGTGTTTATTTTCCTTTTCTCACAGATGCTCTAATACCATGTGAGAAATATTAGAGAAAAATATTATTGAATTGTGTATTTACATTACAACATAAAGACCCTATTTATAGATATTACAATCTAATTTAAGTTCAACTAGGAAATAACATACTATTTCTATTCCAATTCTAAATAACACTATATATTCCTATTCCTATTCTAACAACCACAATGAACCAGATACCCTCTAGCAATTTATTGACGAGATACATTGGCTGACACTGCTGTTTGCAAGGTAAATTGAACTTGGTTACTTAATGAATGATAGTTTCATAAGTTTCTCTGGAATGTGTGGACCTGACTAGTTGATTATGAGCATATATTGGTATCAGTTTAGCGGATGAAGTTGCATGAATGAGTGTTTCTTCCTAGAAGTTGAATATTTCAGTTCGTATAATAAGTCAAGCATTTTACTTCTTTGATTGCCATCTTTTCTTCTAATATAAGGCTTCACGAATAATTGTTTTTCACGCTCTCTTTTGTATTAGATCCGACCATGGTCTGTACTTTGTCAATCCAACAACAGCAAACTATAAATCAGATTTTTCCTCCCAAAGTTTTGCTAGATAGTTTCCCTCCAACTTCAAAAGTGGTAGCGGAATACTACTGGCTACAATTATCAGGAGAAGATGATGTCTGGTCTCGTTTTAACAACCAAGGTGCAGAAAAAGGTTCTTTTGTTAATAATGGAATCGAACAAACTGCAATTCAGCAAAAACCCGATGAAATAGCTTTTGGAACACCTGCTGCAGTAATAACTCCTAACAGAAGTGGGTTTCTCTCTGACGTTGATGAATTTGACTTGGATCATGTCGTTGAAAGATTTTCCTCTATTCCGGAAGCTATTGAGGACATTCGTCAGGGCAAGGTTTGTTTGCTCCTAAGATGTGTACTTTTTTCGTTTTGTACATTTCTAAGTTTTGCCATTGAGGTATAAAACTCTCTAATCTCCCCGCCCCCTCCAATTTCTAGTGGACACGTCAAAACTAGTTACTTTCATTTCTCTTAGTAATTTGGAAAACGTCTTGCAAGTGGTAATCGTTGTAGATGATAAAGACAGAGAAAATGAGGGTGATGTAATAATGGCAGCACAATTGGTGACACCTGAAGCAATGGCGTTCATTGTAAAACATGGAACTGGAATTGTGTGCGTGAGTATGAAAGTGAAGATCTAGACAGGCTTCAACTTCCACTGATTGTGTCGCAGAAGGAAAATGAGGAGAAACTCTATACTGCTTTTACTGTTTCTGTGGTACGTCACTGCTTTTTCTTTGTACTTCTAGAGGCTACTATTTGGCATGATGAAGAAAAAGATTACTTTATATCAATGATTAGATTCCTCAAGGATCAAAATAGATCTTTTATTTAGAATAAGGTGCAGATTGTGTGAAGGTGATGTTCATACGGATCTATGATTGCCGTTGAGCTTGTCCAAAAGCAATGCTTGTCATATACACATGGATACATGATAGAAAAAATCGATAGGTTTTGTTGAATATATTTGTGATCAGAACTGCCTTTTCTATGTTAGAGGATGGATTGATCTCAAAAGTGAACATCTTTTTAAAAGAATTACATTGAGACACACATACATCAACAACATACCCAGTATAGTCCAACAAGGTGGGGGTTGAGGAGGGTAGAGTGTACGCAGATCTTACTCCTACCTTATGAGGGTAGAGAGGTTGTTTCCGATAGATCCTCGGCTCTAGGAGAGAAGAAAAAGCAGTAGTAGCAACAAGAAGATAATAAGATAAACAAAACAAAATGGGTCTTTTCGTCTTTACCTAACTATGGATTTAAACAATACAATACAATAGAATTTAAATAACAATCAAAACAAACATTGTATTTAGACCGACAATACAATGGGTAACAACCATCCAAACAAGGTGTTAGTCTGATTCCCTGAGATGATTGGTTTAGTAGAAAGACGAAAGTGGTGATCAGTAAGTACAGCCTGCATGCTTGCCTACTAGTCTGTCATTCACTGTCTTATTTGTGCCTTTGATTATTGATTAGGGGGAGCCTTACTCTTCAAAGTAGAATGACTTATCATGTTTGTCTAATCTAACTTTTCATGCACACGCATAGAATCTTTTTTTAAAGTTTATGTTTATGCACCATCAGTATACACTCACTTAAGCTCATGATAAGGAAACGCCTGAAATGTACCTAATAAGGAAGTAAGTTATCTATTTTGATACAGAGATGTGATGATACCTTCCGCAGGTGTGATTACATAAATGAGCATTTTCTCAAAGTTCGATGGCATATTTGATACCAAACGACCCCTAATAGACCTGGTAACATCCTTTTGACATGACAAAGAAGAAAATGAAGAGTTTTCTGTGCTGCTGCTGTTACTTTCTATATCAATCAACTATAAAAAAAAATTGGGGACTGAGAGCTTGCTAATGAGCACCTGCTACTTGAAGTAACAAAATTTGAATGCAGGTCAAGTTAAAGAAATAGATACATTTCAAAAAACAAAATTATTTCAACCGAGATTTGTACTTTTGAGGGCTGAAAATGTTGTTCCTTGCAATATTGAGGGAATTGTATACAACCCAGAACCTTACTTGCGATTAATATTTTGGTTATTGACTTATCAACTCGCCAAAGCAAACCCCGACAAAAACTCTCCATTGAGAAAGAATGACATGATTCCATGTAGAAGGGTAACCAGTCCATTTTCAAAGTTAATTCTGGATTTTTGCAAAAGGTTAAGTTATTAAAAACTATTTTAGAAGCACGTCATCCAGGAAAAAAATTGTTTTTCTCCAAGTGGTGATTGCTTTAAATATTTGGACTGATTTACTGTCTTATAAAATTGGACTGAGGAAAGTACCTATTATTGCTAGTTGAAATTTCTTTATCTAGAGAATGGACAACTCTCACTTGCTCATTTACTGTCGAAGACATTGTTTTCGTTATTGCTTAGTGTTTGGTTATGCCAATTCTTTAACACAAGGAAGATTTTGTTTGCTTGAGAATTGCTCGAAATTGTCATATCCCTTTGCAAAGTTATCCAAAACCATGATTTTACAGAAATAAATAAAACACATCTTTCAAATGTCAGGATTGTCTTATTCTCAGTTGCATGATTCTGAATCTGACTGATCTTAAGGGTTTGACAATTTTCATTCTGCATAAACACGTCAACATGAGCAATGTGAAAACACAGATAACAGGACAAACTGATGATTTATTAGTCAGGAAAATTGAATAGGCTTATAGGCCAGCATAAACTGGACAAGTCTAAACATTTCCAGTTTTCTGAGTAAACCTATAGTTATTCCTAAGATAGCAAGCCATTTGTTCATGAATATTTAGTTTCAGAAAGTACTTTGTAAAGCCGCTTATTACTTATTTGTGTCCCGATTAGTCTTGCGTCAAATGAGAAGAAGTGACCTCCATATCCTATGGAAGGTATAGAAGGAAAAAGAGAAACTGGTGGAGCTCGCTGCTGCTGCACCAATACCGACAACGTGGGGACCTTTTAAAACCTACTGTTTTAAGCCTGTCTTGGATGGAATTGAGCTTATTGCCATGGTCAAAGTAAGCAAAGTTGTGATTGAAGGGCTGAATAACCTGTTTCTTTCATATTCTATGTGGCTTTTTCTCTGTTTAAACGATATTTTAGATCTACAAGTATATTGCTCTGACTCTTCAAAAATGTCAATAGTTGTGTGTTGGATCCTCCAAAAAATAGTGTATTTTTGGAGAATCTGACACAGGTGTGTCATAAAAAGTGAAACTTAGCTACCAGCCCAACACTGGCAATATAATCCTACCATAATCACTAACTTTTCTCTAATTTTGCCTGCTCCATTTCTTAGAGTAATCCGGCAAAAAAATTGTATTACTGTGAATACATGATTTATTTAAATTGGGACTAGAGAGTATCCTTCTGATTATTTTTGACAATCATGACAAGGCTCTGTTTCAATAGGCTGATATCGGAGATGGGAAAGATGTCCTTGTCAGACTGCACTCGGAATGTCTCACTGGTGACATATTTGGGTCATCCCGATGTGACTGTGGTAAGCAGTTGGCACTTGCAATGAACCAAATTGAACAAGCTGTAAGGGGTGTGTTAGTATATCTTCACGGACATGAAGGAAGGGGGATAGGTTTGGGGCATAAACTTGGTGCTTAAATCCTGCAAGATGATGGGCACGATACTGTTGAAGCTAATGAAGAGCTGGGATTACCTGTTGATTTGCGGGAGTGTGGTATTGGTGCACGGGTAATGACTGCAAAGAAAGTTATCATTTTTTCTTGATTTTAAAAACCAACTTTTAACATCTTTATCATTTCAGCTACTACGAGACTTGGGTATTCGTACGATGAAACTGATGACAAACAACCCCGCGAAGTATGTTGGGCTCAAAGGATATGGTCTGGCAATTTCAGGTAGAGTTCC
>JBCEWC010010046.1:0-18074 GCA_038996855.1 Solanum aculeatissimum | reverse complement strand
CCCAACCCCAAAAAAATTAAAATATTTATTTTTAAAAAATATTTTTATGTTAGAAATTATTTTCCTAAAAAATATTTTCTACTCTCTGCTAAAAGTAGAAGTTTTTTTTAAAAAAAAAATATTTGTATTCATTAACCAAACAATAGAAAATATTTTTCAAAAAGTATTTTTCACTCACCAACCAACACATGAGAAAATGAGTTAGAAATAAACTATTTTTCCTCCATACCAAATGCACCCTTAAAGTAAAGTAGGAAAGATACATCTTTTTTATTTTAGATGATTTCTCGAGATTCACTTGGATCATATATTTGAAATCCAAAGATGAAACTTTTGAAGAGATGATATTAAGGAGATTTAGGTGAAGCTCAACCGTAAAATTGAAGGGATCAGATCAGACCATAGGAAAAAGTTTGAAAATGCAAGGAAGGAGAACTTTTGCATAGAACATAGGATCTATCACAACTTCTCAGTTCTCATAACCATGAACAAAATGGAGTAGCTGAAAGAAATAGCAAAACTCTAGTTGACATTGTTAGAACTATGATAATGGATGTGGATACTCCAAAAAATGTATGTACTAAAGCTATTAATATTGTATGCTATATGATCTACAGGCTCTTGATTAGGTCAATTTTGAACAGAACTCCCTATGAATTACTAAACAATCTAAAGCGTAAGTTGAGTTATAGGGATCTTAGATGTGTAAGATCTTGTAAGTTGGAACAAGAAAACTTTTGCAGAAAATTGCACATTGTCAGGTTCTATAAGGCCTAACTACATCCCATAGATTGAGCCACGAGTCGTAGAAGGGTATTAGATTGAAACATGAGTGGCTTGTACAAATTGTAAACTACCCACTACTTGTAAACAGTGGTCATGGGTGTGGGGTCAGCGATAAGCAAAAAGTTAGGTCTAAGAATGTTGATTACGAACCAATAGGACAAGTCAATGAAAGCATGTACGAGTCGTATTTGACTCATGGATCGAACTTTGTGAACTAGAAATCTGGGTAACTATGGGGAGGTTCTACGAGGGGAGTTTACAACCGATAGAAGAATCTATGGTCTATAAGAAGGATTTTGTGGTTGAGATCCTACAACTTGAAATTTGTGTTTAAATTCTATGAATGGACTCTACAATTCATACAAAGAACTACGGACCATAAATGGGTCTCATAGATCTTATTCAGCAACTTTTAATTAGGGATATTTTTGGATTTTCTTACTCTTCTAACCCCTAAACTACGTCACTTTGACCCTATAACTATCCCAATAACCTCCCACACCGCTATACTTATCATCATTCTCACCTAATCATCCAAAAATCAAGGAATTTTCTCAATTTCTTCTCTCTCAAGTCTCCATAGAAGACTAAGCTAGGATTTTAAAGACCCAAGCCTCCAAATTCAAGATTTCACCAAGGGTTTTACTTGAGGTATGGGAATTTTCATCTATGGATCCTATCACAACTCGAAATCCGGGTGTGATGGCACTCACCTAACCCACCAAGGCGAGTCGTCCCAAAACTCAACAACTTAACAATAATAGTAAAAGTGGAAGATAAACAGTCTAAACAAGATGGATAAACATACTAAACCAAAAACTAAAACCTTCCCAAGACTGGTGTCATATGTACAAGCCTCTAAATACAGAATTTTCAAATGAAATTCATATCTCAAATGTCTAGTCCTCAAATAAAACACAACATCTAAAAAGAAAGTGGAATCTCTGAAGGTCTATGGGGGATATAAACAGCTACCTCACAAGTAATGTGGGAGCTTGATCTAACAAAAAGGAAGCTAACAAGGGGGACCGGGCTCACAACCTACAAAAATATAGCAAGGGGGTGAGCACCAAATAACAAGGTACTCAGCAAAATAGAACTAACCTACAGTAAAGCAGTGAAGAACACACGTAACTCATTAAGTCCCAACCATAATCCACCAAACTACAACCTTGCACTCATAAAAGTCCCAGTACGATATAGTATACAGATCACAGTAATATATATATACTCATCATTTGGTATAATAGCTCAATTCACAGATATATAAGTAGATCCAATACTTTCCCACAATCAATAATGTAATAAGTGTATAATCTCACAAACAATATACGATAGCATCAATGAAATATGAAAGTAGATGGAGTGGATGCCATGAAATGTACATAATATAATGCAATATCAAGTAATTGTGATACATGTCTGTCATATAATATATATCCATTGGGCATATGTGTGCCTCAGACGGAATCCATGGGAGTCTCACGTAGACCATGTATTAGTGATCATGATTGGTAATGACCTCGGCTCATATCACCTGTCCAAAAATGACCTCGAACCATCGACATATTATCTCGGCTCGACTGGTAGAGACCTTGGCCACCAATAAGCATGTTACCTTACTCACATCTCGGTTGTAGCCATCACAATGTCAATGCACAAATAATAATAAATGTAAGGTGCATGATCATAATTATATCATATCATCATAATGATCTCAATATTTCAATATAATCAGTGTCTCAATATCATAAATTCCTCAATATCATTAGTTTTTCAATATAATCAATGTCTCAATATTATCAGTGACTCAATCATGTCATAATATAAGCACCATCTCGCCATCAGTATTAAATGATTTAAAAAATTACATAGATTATGAATTTACAATTAATTTATAACTCAATATATCACCATATGAAAAAGCATTTAATACGAAAGGTCATGATCAAGCCTACAATGATACAATTTTACCCCCAAATACTTAATTACATACACATAGGAACATACAAGGTTCATTCATACTTAACAAAAGGTTATAAGTCCACTTGTCTTATACAAAGTCTTGAATCAAGTCAAAATTGAAGCTTTCCCTCTCTAATGATACTTCAAATCATCATAATCTATTCACATATGGTATCACAATCACATAACGAGTCTAATGACACTAAAATCAATTAATTAGGAGAAAAAGGATAAAATGGTCAAAAATCTCATGCCAGAAAATATAGCCGAAAATTGAAAATTAATGAATGATAATGTTCCCCACGTAATAAGAAATTCAATAGTAAAAATAATTTCAAAAATGGAGCTAAGATGAAGGAGAAACCAACATTTTACGTTTAGGAAATCAAAATCCGAAAATCCTCAAATTTCACCATTAAAAACCCAAAATTAGAAGTGAAAAATATAATTAATCAAGGAAAATCAATGAAATAGGTTAGAACTTAGTTACCCAATCATTTTACCTTGAAAAATTTCGAAATTCCTCTTTAAAATGGATCTTGAAGAGTTGAAAATGATGGATTAGGAATAAAAGGTGTCTTTTAAAACTGAAACTCTTTAGGCCCACACAATTCTCTACAAATGTGGAGGACCAAGTGTCTTAACACTATGTGATACGGACGGGGCATCCACGAACGCGGAGGCTAAACTACCATAACTCCACGAACACAGGACCACCTTCTGCGAATGTGAAGGTCTAATCACACTGATCTCCACAAAAGCAGAGAAGGAGGCGCGAACGTGGAGAGTTAGGGGTATATGCACCATAACTAGTCAACACCAGCAAAACACCGCAACAACAAATTAGGAACAGGATCCTCAGGAATTCATTCTGAACCCCAAAAACAAATAGCAAACATGGAACCCTATCAAAAATAACGATCCAGACTCAATGGAACAGTCCAAATTTAAGTTTGGAACCCCCGTGGTCCCGAATCTGAGAAAGATCATTAAAACTAGTTTTGAACTCAGAAACTCAAAATATTCACGGAAGCTCTAAAAATCACAACGAAACTATTTCTAGCATTAGTTTAACCACCTGGAACCACTAGAATTGATGAAATTTTGATACAAACTCCCAAACTCCGAATGTTGACCAAAGTCAAATCTATGATCCAAAATGAACTAAAAATGAAACTTTGAGGCTAAAATCTCCATTTTTACTCCGTTAAGTTCTACATGTTCTCCTAGACCAGATTTGGCATTCCAAAAATAATGGAATTGATGAAATTGAATTCTAACACTCGAAACTTGAAATGATATCAAAACTCAAAATTTCCAACTTTAAGCCTTTGAAAACTCTTTCTTTTGCAAAACCCCAACTTTTTAAAAGATTTTCGAAATTAAACTATGTGACTCATCCAAAAATGACCCAAGGTAACTTTCAGAAAGGGAAAAAATTATAATTTGGCCGAAAATACCAAAAATGACCTTGAGGGTCATTACATCATTCACCACTAAAAATCATGTTCGTCCTCGAACATAAAGAGAGGGGCCTCATAAGAAGTAACCAAGAGTCCATCATACAATTCTCAAGGACGTTAATTTCCTCCAAGTAATTTCATTGTCGAGAGTCATAACATCAAAATGTATCATCAAGAATAAGATTTACAGGCCAACATGAAATTCTGCCCTCCAAGGGCGACTACCAACTCAGAAAATAGCCATGGCACCAAACTTAAACTAGCACCCTCATACCACACTACACGTAGTAGGACAATCTTTCATACACCTATCCATGAGACAACTTAGGTCCATTTTTGGTGAAGGTCAATAGTGAACCTGAACAAATTAGAGCTAATTGTAGTATACAAACCACCTCGATCCCCATCTAAATTTCCATTCTCTTAACATAATCCACTTCGAACTCAAGCTGCGCAATTCCAATCCTCGGGCAAAGCATATACATAAGAGAAAAATCTAATTAGTCTATCTCTAAAGGGAGGTAACGACCAGGAAAAGCAACCAGCAAAAGATACTTCCTAGCTTATAAAACCTTGGTTAATACTGTAATTAATATAGCCCAAATGCTAGAACGGTAGCTAAAATTAGGTCCTCAACCAACAAAAATACCCAAGAGTATCAAAAACCACAAGATTTCATGAGCTGACAATCACTTTCATTAGGAATCACCCTCACCCACCTTTAACCCTTTTGGGCAAAAAAAGTACCTCAACATCCATACTCCAACTCTCATATCCTTATGCAAAACTTAAGAAATTCTTTATCAAGAATTATGTACACCATAAGCATATAACCATTATTTATCACTAAGTATCTACATAACCCATCATGATAGTCTACTCTAACTTCCATCAATGAGGTAGAATCTATCCAAACCAAAATCATCAATGACACACATAAAATTATATGTCCTTTCCGTAGTGCTTTCATGAGCCATTTATTAAGATTAAACAATCCACCCTAATATGAAGCGCAAACATTATTATATCATTGTTTGTCATTCAACCCAAAAAATCTTTTGAAAAGGAGTTGACAATCTTGCATAATTCTATGGTAAGTCAGCCCACCTCACATTATCACCAAACTCAAAGCGAAAAGCCCTACAAGTTACAACTCTAAACCATGGATCAACACATGATGTATAATCTCTTTCACTTTCCTTAACATATGTTTGTCACCAATGTTTCATGAATGTCTGAATGCTTAACTCATACTCATGGCTCAATCCTATATGCTTAAACTCTTTGATGTCTAATGTTTATGTACTCGCTCCTAACCCATTTATTGTCATTATTTCTTAGAAAGCTCTATAATAAATTGCCTTTTACTTCACACCAACTACTTAAATGCAACGTCATTAAGTCCTTTCACCATATAAAGTAACAAAATCTATAATCGAAGCCATAAGGAAACCCGTCCTCACACTTGAACTAATCCTTGTAGACTTCTTTCTCATATCTTACCCAATAGTCTATTCACCCCGCAGATGCAAGCATAACTATATTACCATATGCCGAACAAGGTAAACAAAAAACCATGTCAAATTATGAAGTTGATCTTATAGTTGATATGGTAACCCAATCCCAAGTCGTACCAGCCAAATTTACTGACTCAACCAACTATCCACATGAACTCTTTTACTAATGTTGCCATTTATATCCTTACAAGTGAACTTGTTGAAAACTCATTAGTCCATATACTTGTTATGTCAATATCACACACTCTTCGTAGCTTACAGTGAAGTCGTCAATCCCCATATACACTCTAGAATAAAGTCCACACTTAAACATATTAATACCCATTCAAAAATTCACCACTATGACTTTCCTTATAACCGATTCCAAACTAAGCATCCATAGTAACAATCAATTGGTTCTCCCCAAATGTGACAGAAATGTCAATTCCACTACGTGAGTAAGTGCAACAATTGATAACTCCTTAGTAACTGGTATTCCCTCTACAAGATCAATGCCTCTTTCCTAGTATATTACCAGTACCACATCAGAAAACTCATCGGATTCACCACTAGAATGAATTATATTGTTCGAGAAGTTTATTCTCAAAGACTAATGTTTCTATCCTCAACTCATCTAGCATGGCTAAGGTCACGGTCTTGGCATAACAATCTAGGGTGTCACATTATGAAGATAGCAGCTCCATACATAACACAACATTCAAATTCTACTATATCTTAGAATAAACTTGTCCACCCAAGCCTCATATTTTGCTAAAGTCATAAGATGGGGTCAGTGTGCCCGATTCACTACTAAAAGCTCATCTACTGGGGTCAAAACATGGGCAAGCATAGACATAGTATCGCATGGCAAGTCAAAACTCAGTGAAAATATATAAAAATACAAATGAATTAGTGGATTCAGGATCAAATAACATATATGCAGGGCAAGGGAAAACTGGGACAATACCAGTGATCACAGTATCAGAGGCGCCAGCCTCGGGCCTGCCTAAAAAAGTAAAATAATGGCCACCTCGACCTTCACTTGTAGAAGTTGCCCCTACCACCAGAATAGGTGGAAATGTCACCTACTCTTCTACCACCTGTGCCCCCACCTCTATTAGTCTAACCTCTACCCTAGCCCCTAATTTGTGGGGTTGAACCTCTGGTTGGTGGTGTCGAATCTTTGATTGGTGCTATAGAATATGAGTGGTGAGGCCTAGTGTACATCCTCTTGGGACACTACCGAGTAATATGATCTGGAGATCCACACCCATAGAATGACCTAGGGACAAATGATGGTTGTGAGGGAACATGAGGAATATCGCAACCGCCTCACCCCACAAACCTCTACTAAAAACTAGATGATATTTATCCATCACTATGTGAAACATGAGAGCCCTGGCCACCCTCTAATGCAAGCCAATGAAGCACAATCATGCCTTGGGGCTGAAGTAAACCACCCTCTTACTCATATCTTCGATTCCTAATGAGGTACCAAAGAATTATCCCGATAAATGAACCCTCTTGAGGTCTCTAAACTCCTTTCTACACACAAGATTTCCCTTCTTGGCGGCACTGGCTGAAAAGATGCTCCATCTCTAAACATCCCAATCATTGATTGTCGGATGGGATAAGTCAACCTTCTAACAAATCGGTGAACTCTCTCTACCTCTGCAGGAATGAGAGATTTCGCATGTCGAGCTAACTGGAAGAAACAAATCTCATACTTTGAAACTATTATAAAGCCCTGCCTTAAACTGTCAACCCTCATACCACCCCCTCCCTAACACTCCAAGGAATGAATCTTTCATGGAAAGTACTGGTGAATGTCTCCCAAGTCATTAGAGGAGAATAAACTGGAAAAGATCCTAAATAAGTCCTCCACTAATCCCTAGCTAGTCCATAAATCTGGAGGGTAACATATTAAACACCGTGGGTCTCGACTAGCCCAACGGTCTCGAGTATCTCCCTATAAATAACCAAGAACTCATGTGGATCCTTGGTCTCCCTACCCTAGAAATAATGAGGGTCTATCTTCTTGAACCCCTTATATCTACGTCGCTCCTCATCGATCAAGGAAGCTACTGGAGGAACCTCAACAATAGGTGTTTCTGGTGACCGTTCCATATGTACTTAAGCCTCAGAGGCCTGCTGCTGACTCAAAAGTTGTACCCCAACTCGTGTCTGAGAAGTACTTGGTATATCAGTGGGGCTACCTTCCTGCCTCAAAGTCTTAAGTACCCCAAAAATTCTCAAAAGTGTATCTTGAAGTAGTGGTGCTACAGACAATTCAAGAGGAACTTGTTGCTCTCTAGGCTCTATGGCTGGCTCGGGGGAGATACCCCACTCATAATCTCTAACCGGTTCTACCCCTCTGCCACGGCCTCTACCTCAGCCTCTGGCTTGGCCCCTACCCTTTGTTGGGGTCTCGATAGGAATGTCAAGGGCTACCTCCCCTCGTCCGATAGCTGTCGTAGCTCTAATCCTCATTATCCATCAAAAGGTCATGGCTACTCAACACTAAAACAAAGACCCACGCACAATTTGATTAGAATGAAGCAATAGAAAATTACCTAATAGCCTCCATAGCCTTTCAAGGATAAGTAACGGACGTCTTCGCATCGATCCTCAAAACTCTACTAGACTAGACTTGTACACATGTGAGACCTATGAACCTAAGGCTCTGATACTAAATTGTCATGATTTGAAATTTAGGTGTGATAGCATTCACCTAACCCACCAAGGCGAGTCATCCCAAAACTCAACAACTTAACAATAATAGTAAAAGTGGAAGATAAACAGTCTAAACAAGATGGATAAAACATACTAAACCAAAAACTAAAACCTTTCCAAGACTGGTGTCACATGTACAAGCCTCTAAATATAGAATTTTCAAATGAAATACATATCTTAGATGTCTAGTACTCAAATAAAACATAATATCTAAAACGAAAGTGGAATCTCTGAAGGTCTGCGGGGGATATAAACAGCTACCTCAAAAGTAATGTGGGAGCTTGATCTAACAAAAAGGAAGCTAACAAGGGGGACCGGGCTTACAACCTACAAAAATGTAGCAAGGGGTGAACACCAAATAATAGGGTACTCAGCAAAATGGAACTAACCTAAAGTAAAGCAGTGAAGAACACAAGTAACTCCTTAAGTCTCAACCACAATCCACTGAACTACAACCCTCTACTTGAAAAGTCCCGATACAATATAGTATATAGATCACAATAATATAAATATACTCATCATTTGACATAATAGCTCAATTCACAAATATATAAGTAGATCCAACACTTTTCCACAATCAATAATATAATAAGTGTACAATCTCATAAATAATATACGACATCATCAACAAAATATGAAATAAGATGGAGTGATGTTATGAAATGTACATAATGTACTGCAATGTCAAGTAATCATGATGCATGTCTGTCCTAGAATATACATTCGGTGGACATATGTGTGTGCCTTAGACAGAACCTATAGAGGTCTCACGTAGACCATGTATCTATGATCATGATCGGCAATGACCTCAGCTCATGTCACCTGTCAAAAAATAACCTTGGACAATCTATAAATAACCTTGGATTGCTGGCATATTACCTCAATTTGACCGGTAGAGACCTCGGCCACCAATCTGCATGTTACTTTACTCACATCTCGGCCATAGCCATCACAATGTCAATGCACAAATAATAATAAATGCAAGGTGAATGATCACAATTATATTATAGTATCATCATTAGAATGATCTCAATATCATCAGTATCTCAATATCATCAATGACTCAATATCATCAGCGTCTCAATATTATCAATATCTGAATATTATCACTGTCTCAATCATGTCACAATATAAGCACCATCTCTCCATCAATATTGAATAATTCACAAGAGCACATAGATTATGAATTCACAATAACTTTATAACTCAATATATCACCATATGAACAAGCATTTAATATGAAAAGTCATGATCAAGCCTATAATGATACAATTTTATCCCCAAATACTCAATTATATACACATAGGAGCATACAAGGTCCATTCATACTTAACAAAAGGTTATAAGTCCACTTATCTTATACAAAATCTTGAATGAAGTCAAAATCATTGCTTTCCCCCTCCTACGGTACTCTAAATCACAACAATCTATTCACATATGGTATCACAATCACATAACGAGTCTAATGACACTAAAATCAATTAATTAGGAGAAAAAGGGTAAAATGATCAAAAATCTCATGTTGAAAAATGTAGCCAAAAATTGAAAATTAATGAATGATAACGTTCCCCATGTAATAAAAAATTCACAGTGAAAATAATTTTGAAAACTGAGCTAAGATGAGGAGAAATCTAACA
Source organism: Solanum aculeatissimum (assembly GCA_038996855.1). Classification (NCBI taxonomy): domain Eukaryota; kingdom Viridiplantae; phylum Streptophyta; class Magnoliopsida; order Solanales; family Solanaceae; genus Solanum; species Solanum aculeatissimum. The sequence continues at coordinate 7,994 of JBCEWC010010046.1, read as the reverse complement.
TTTTAAGTTTAGGAAATCAAAATCTAAAAATCCACAAAATTAGAAGTCAAAAGCATAATTAATCAATGGAAATCAATGAAATAGGTTAGAACTTAGTTATCCAATCATTTTGCCTTAAAAAATCTTGAAATCCCTCTTTAAAATGGAGCTTGAAGAGTTGAAAATGGTGGATTAGGAATAAAAGACATCTTTTTAAACTAAACCATTCAGGCCCAAGCAATGCTTCGCAAACGCAGCCTTATCCGCAAACGCGGAGGCCCAAGTGGCTTAACACTCTGTAAACGTGGACAGGGCATCCGCAGATGTGGGCCTACTTTCCATGAATGCAGAGGTCTAATCACACTAACCTACGCAAAAGTAGGGGTATATGCACTAGAACTAGTGAACACCAACAAAACACAACAACTGCAAATTAGGAACAAGACCCTTGGGAATTCATTCAAAATCCCGTCAACACAAACCAAATATAGAATCCTACCAAAAATGACAATTTAGATTCAATGGAACCATCAAAATTTGAGTCTGGAACTCTCGTGGTCCCGAACCCGAGAAAGATCATTAAAACTAGTTTCGGACTCAATAACTCAAAATATTCATGAAAGCTCTAAAAATTGCAATGAAGTCATTTCTAGCGTTAGTTTCACACCTAAAACCACTGGAACTGACAAAATTTTAATACAAGCTCCAAATATTGACCAAAGTCAAACCTATGATCGGAAATAAACTAGAAATGCAACTTTGGGCCTATAATCTCTATTTTAACTCTGAATTCAATTCTGCAAGTTCTCATAAACTAGATTCGGCATTTTGAAACTGATAGAATTGAATTCTGATTCTCAAAACTCGAAATGACCTTAAAACTTAAAATTTTCAACTTTAAGCCTTTGAAAACTCTTTCTTTTGCAAAACTCCAACTTTTTACAATATTTTCAAAATCTGACTTTGTGACTCATCCAAAAATGACCCAAGGCAACTTTCAAGAAGGGAAAAAATGGTAATTTGACCAAAAATAATAAAAATGACCTTCAGGGTCATTACATTTTCATCCATGGAGCCTAACAAAACTCAACTTTTTCTACCAATTTCAAGTATGAACTTATAGGTTTTCGAGATTCCAATCCCAATTTCATGAATTGTAATTATATCATGATTATTGATTTAATTATGTATAAATTGTCCTTAATTATATTATTTTAATAATCTTCATTAAATTACTCCTATATGAAATCTAGGGTCCATAAGATTCTATATGAGTTCCCTTAATTATGGTCCAATTGATGTTATTTCATATGATTAAGCATATTTTCAAATTTCATGATTGTAAGTTAATTTTATGTGAACTCATACTTTGCCCTAGTTTTTACTAACAAGTCATGATTACAAATTTACAAGTCTTCAAGCAAGTTTGTGAAAGGGTGGTCTAAGACCCTAATGACACTCTGTGTGGAGGTAGGATTTGTAATGATGGAAGGCCTACACCCTGATTACATAAATCATATAAATTGCACTATTGTATGAAAAAAATTTATGAATTGGATTGGTTCTTAGTGATTACCTTTTCACATGTTAAGATTTATGATTTATGATAAGGCTTATGATTCTATGACATGTATGACTCATGATTGTGACAAGTCTTCCCTAGGATTTTGACTTAGCATCAAGTGGACTTTGAAGTAGGGACTCAACCTAAGGGATTCTTAGTAGAAATCTCTATATGTACCACTATCGTATTTATTACCAATTTTCCTTAGCTAGTGAATCCACATATAGTACATGTTTACGACATCCATTTAGTTGGCAGAGTCTACCTTGGCAAGTAGGCTCCTTTTTTTCTAGTGTATGGAGGAACATTAGGATTCTACGTAATAGCTTGCATGATCTTATTGTCAATTATGATTTCTATCCCACACATATATGATTTTTTATGATATACCATTTGACTACTTCTGGTTCATATTTCTAAAGGATTCTTGTTACGACTTCCTTTATGTATTGGCTATATTCATGAGATACTTATGTTTTAAATGCATCCTTTACTTCACTATTTTAATTGGGCAATTGCATAGATGATTTATGACTCATTGCATTTTCCATATACTTAGTACATTTCAGGTACTAATACATACTTATTTTTCCTACATTATGTCACTATGTACGAACAATCACTTCATATCACACCTTTGTGGCTAGCTTCAAAGTCTATTGAAGATTGATTAGTGATCCTCATATTTTGAGAGCAAGCCCATCATGTTCTATTTCTTCCTATTCTTGGCTTATTATTGTTACTTTGATACTAACTTTTGTTTAGGGTAAGGTAGGAGCATGTCCTAAGCCCCCACCTATGTTAGCTAGTAGAGGCATGTTAGATGTATGGAGTCTATGTTGTCTTTCCTTTGACCTAAAATTTGCTTCTTTCCTAGTAAAGTATTTGAATTGAGACTTATCACCCGCTTTATTTATAAATTGTTTCTTGATGTTTGAATGCCTTATGTATGGTTATGATATGATAAGATGGCTTGGCTGGCATCCTTCGAGGTTATGATCATCATGTCATGCCAAGGGCCTAGCTTGGATCGTAACAAATTTTGTTTCAGAGTACAAGATTTAAAGTGTCCTAGGGAGTCTAACATGTTGTGTCAAGTAAAGTCTTACTCATGGGTGTGAAGCGTGCTACATCTATGAGTAATAGTCTATAAGGCATTTTTTAGAAAATTTTCACTTCTCTCGTGATTTATGTTGCGCAATAGAGTGTACTCTAAGGATTTTTCCTCTAATGCTTGTTCTTTGTGATTTTCAAAAACATTACCTCCACAAAGATCACAAATCCCAAGGGAAGCCAATGCTAATGAGGAACAAGCTCCTTAAGCCCGTAATGATCCATTATTTGATCAAGTGACCAATGCCAAATTTTGAACTATATCTCCATGCTTGCCCAAGCTATGACTAACCAAGTGAATCAAGGGGAAGTGGCTCCTCCAAATATGACGACACCGGCTTTAAGAGTTAGGGATTTTATGAGGATGAACACTCTTGAGTTTAATAGTTCAAAAGTGGATGAAGATCCATAAGATTCTTGTTGATGAGTCAAACAAGATAGTTGTTATCATGGGGGTATCCTCATAGGAAAAGGTAGAGTTGGAGACTTATCAACTCAAGGGAATTTCTCAAGTGTGGTTCAACCAATAGAAGGTTGAAAGGGTTGAAGAGGGTCCTACAGGTTGAGAGAGTTTCAAGGTTGTTTTTCTTGATCTCTTCTTTCCACATGAGTTGAGTAAGGTGAGAGTGTTGAAGTTTATCAATCTAAAACAAGGGAATATAAGTGAAAGGATGTATTCCCTCAAGTTTCATAGTTGTCCAAGTATGCTCCTATCTTGGTAGCTGACTTCTGAAACTGAATGAGCAAGTTTATTTTTGGGTTGTTGGACTTGGTAGTGAAAGAATGTAAGACCACAATTCTTATCAAGAAAAAGGACATATATAGGTTGATGACATATGATGAGAAAATCAAAGGTGAGAAGCTCAAAGATAAAAAGGTGAGGGAATCCAAAAGGGCTCAGGTTGATGAAGGACTTTCTCAACAAAAATCTAGTGGTAGCAATGGTCATTTCCAACAAGGCAAAAGATTTTATGGCAAAGGGTCTTCACAAGCTTTGGGACCAAGCTTTTACAAAGATAGGATGCCTAACCCTAAGGCCCAAGATAGTGGTGCTAATGGGATAATTTTTCTAAGTATCCTAAGTGTGGAAGAAACCAAGGGATAGTTGATTGTTAGTAAGAATTCTTGTTATAAGTGTGGTAAAGTGGGGAATAAGATCTCCAATTACCCTAGTCTTGCAAACAAGGGAGGTGATAGTCGTCCTCATGGCCACCTTACTAGTACAGGCAGGCAGACCCAGCTAAGGGTGTGCAAACACTGAGCCAACCAATAAACCAAACCAATAAAAATATTATTGGTTTATTGTTATTAGGTTATTAGGTTATCAATTTTTAATGGTTTTGAAAAAGAATTATTAGGTTATCGATTTGATATTGGTTTTTACTATTGGGTTATTGGGTAAATCGATAACCCAATAAAATTATAATAATTTATTATTTTACCCCTTCATAAATATTAAATGTTAGTAATCAATAGTAATAGGACACTATAGAAGTACTTTTACTATTTTAATCTTTACCGTACTTAAGTGGTAAGTTATCCACTTTAGTATTTAGTCTTTACTCTTTTTTATAATCCATCTATGTTTATTAATGCAAATTCTCATTATCAAGGGGTAAGTTACTTTTCCTAGAATGACCTTTGGTCTGATTATCACCTATTAAGGGTGGGGGGAATGTGATATCCCAAAGATGGATTTTAAGACAAGATATGGACACTTTGAGTTTTTGATTATGTCATCTGAGTTAACAAATGCTCTCACTCTCTTCATGGACTTAATGAATCATAGTTTCAAATCATACATGGACATGTTTGTGGTGGTGTTTACTGATGATATATTGGTTTACTATCAAAGTGAGGAAGAACATATAGGTCACTTGAGAATAGTGTTGCAAATATTGAGGGATCGACATTTATTTGCCAAGTTTAGTAAATGTGAATATTGGTTGAGGTTGGTGGTATTTCATGGTCACATTGTCTACAGTGAAGGTATTATGGTTGATCATAAGAAAATAGAGGCAGTGAAAAATCATCGTAGACCATTGTTTCCTTTATACACTCAAAGCTTTCTTGATTTGGCCAGATACTATAGAAAGTTTATAGAGATTTTTTCATCCATTGCATAACCATAGACTAAGTTGATCCAAAAAATGATAAAATTTCAATGGTCGGATGAGTGTAAGAAAAGTTTTCAAATATTAAAGGATTATCTTACTTCATCCCCATCTTGACATTACTAGAACGCTTGGATGGGTTTGTTGCATATTGTGATGCCTCATAGGTTGGATTGGTTTATTTGTTAATGCAACATGGAATGTTCATAGCATATCACTCAAGACAACTCAAAGTACATGAACGAAATTACTTCATTCATGATCTTGAATTGGCGGCAGTTGTGTTTGCCTTGAAGATTTGGTGATACTATCTTTATGGTGTACATGTTGACAAATTTATCGATCATAAGAGCCTTCAATAATTGTTCAACCAAAGAGATTTAACATTTTAGAAAAGGAGGTAGCTTGAGCTACCAAATGATTATGACATGAGTGTGTTATATCATCGAGAAAGGTGAATGTGGTTACTGATGCTTTAAGTCAAATTGTCAATGAATAGCATTGCTTATGTAGAGGATGGTAAGAACGAATTGGCTAATGATGTGCATTGATTGGATCGATTAGGTGTTAGGTTGAGTGATTCCAAATCTCGCTAATTTTGAAGCCAAACCCCCTTCAAAACCACTCATCCTTTCATTGGACCTATTTTGGATGGGTTATTTGCTCCTTTAATTTCTCAGTCGTCTAATAGTGTGCTTCCACCAAAAGAATATGAGAAGGGGGAAGATAATGAAAGCCTTTGTCTGTAAATGCAAGAGAAAGGAGATTGTTGAATCTCTCCTAAGGTAGTGTAAACCTATGTTACCTGTAAGGCTAACAAAAATTCATGGGAGATGCTCTTTGAGCAAACAAATTTGAGATAAATCGAAAAAGGAGAATGTAATATTATGGTTGAAAATTAGGATTTCCTCAAGAGAAAATAAATGAAGTAACTGCCAATAAAATTTATAGTTAGACTGAGTTGAATGATGTAGTCATTGATGTAGCTAAAGCAAGAAAGGATGTGTGCACTACAAAAATAGGAAAGTCAAAATTTGTTAACCCTATGGAAGGAGGAAATATAAGGCTACTAATGGTAAATGAAAGTGAGGAAAATTTGATGGAACAAGTCCAAAAACTATTGAGGGACCTGGTTCAACCACAAAGAACAGAAAGTTTGAAGAAGTACGAAGCAAAGAAGAAAAGGTTAGCATGTTGAAGACCCAAAGAGTTCTTCAAACGAAGAATGAGGGACCTGGTAGATGTTGTACTTTAGGACTATATTCATCTCTTTAAATGTCCAACCCAACATTATTTGAGAGGGAAGTGAGAGAGTGTTACTATAATATAGAATTCTCAGAAAATGAAAGTCTGAACACAAATTTTAGGAAGTGAAAATTCATTTGGAGGAGGAATAGGAAATGTTTTGTGTGTGCCTACGGAAGGAATTACTATAGTTGTGAATTCCTTTATCACAATTCGAGCTTGGACCCAGGTGTGACATGGAGATTAGGAATCTGAATCAAGCCTCTTAGCATATCATAAATATACATAAGGTAAACAAAGCATAAACAATAGACAATATAAATGGAAGCAAGTTTTAAGAGTAAAGTCTAGGATAGAAGTACTAGAACACTTCCCGATTAAATAGGATTCAATCATAACCTTTGTCCAAACATGCCTCTACTAGTCATTAGGCAGGGGCTAGAATATTTCCCTAGCTCACCCTCAATAAAAGTATAACAAGAATAGTCTCAAAATGAAAAAAGTAAAGATAGAGTATAGAAGGTTTGTCCCCGAAGCATGAGGACTTACCAAATGTCTTTAAAAGAAACTCCAAGATCTCGCCATGAAGATGAGGTGGATGGTCGTTGATTCGTACATTGTGATATAATGTAGGAAAAGAAGTATGCATTAGTATGTTTGGATATCTAAGTATGTAGGCATGCAATGCAATGATAAATCATATAGTGTAATTACCGAGTAAAAGAACATGCCGTGAAAAGTAGGTAAAAACATAAGTAAATAATATATGGTCTATGCACTAGTAAACCATAAGTAAGATCAAGTATAGAATCATGAGAGCATATATATGTGGAATATAATCATAACCGGCAATAAGACTATGTCAGCTATAACATGAAATTCCAGTGTCTACCCGTACATTGGAGAAAAAAGAGCCTACTTGACAAGGTAAGACTCTACCCTGCTAAGCGAGTGACATAAACTATATGGATCCACTAGAAAAATCCATATTAGGAACATAAATCCTATGATGGTATGTAGTTATGAGACTAAAACTTTTATATAAGGACCTCATAGGTTGAGCCCCCACCTCAAGCCTTATTCGGTGCTAAGTCACATACCATGGAATACATAACATAAACATAAATCTTAACTACTATAAATCATAATTTATAACTTTTCATGATCATAGTTTCATAACTTATAAAGTAGGAAAGGTAAGAAAGTAAACCAAGCCAATTCATAAAGAATAGCTCATTTTCATGAAATTAGGCAATATGTGTGTAGACCTTTCATCATCACCTTTCATGCCTCAAGTGGGATCCTAAGTCACCATCTAGGGCCTAGGTCACCCTTTTGAGTCTATTTGGGATCCTAAGTCACTATTTAGAACCTAGGCCACCCATCATAATCATAATTTACTTGAGTACTTGAAATCATATTCATAAGTCATAACTTGATATAGAAATTAGTGCTAACATGGGTTCATACTTAATTAAGTCTAAAATTGTTCATACTTAATTAAGTCTAAAATTATGTAATTGAATGAAATTCATGCATAGTCATATCAATTTGAAATTAATTTAATCATAATCATGAGAACCTATCATAATATCATAAACCCTAAGTAGAAAATACTTGAAATTACTTGAAATCCATGTAATTCATGCAATTTACAATAATTCTATGCATAATTGAGTAGATAATCATAGTTCATATCATATCTTACATAATTAAAATAAAGATAATGAAAAACCTTGAAATACATACTTGAACTTTGATGAAAAAGAAGGAAGTAGTTGGGCTCCATGGTGAAAGGTACCCATGGATGAAGTGAAACGACCCAAAAAGTTCCTAAAAATGTGCTTCGGAAGTTACCGAAAACTTGTTTTAGCTATATCTAAAACTCCGTTTCATTTTTTAAAAATCTGACTTCATATTCTTGTTTAGGGGGTCAAATGGAGTGGGAAATGGGTCTCACCCGAATTTTAGAACGACCG